>JAHWFP010217254.1:0-10994 GCA_023313725.1 Lithobius niger | reverse complement strand
CATTGTTGTCTGGGAAGGCGCGAAAATGCTTGAGTCGGTTAGACAAAACAAAATATGCATCTTTTGAGTCATGTGTAAAAGCCTTAAAAGTGAGGTTAAACATAACTCAGCTGTGGTTGCACAAACAGTTTATGGGAACAGAAAAATCAGATAAACAATCTTATCTAGATTTTGTGCACTCATGGACGACTTTGGAAACGGCATGAATAAAGGAGTTAAATTGCGTGGTGAGGGAGGGCAGGTGAGGGGGGGGGGGTTAGCTTCAAGAAACTCTTCCAGCAGATATTGAGTGATGATTTTCTCAACTAGGTGCCGAACCCAGTGGCTAATTGGTAGAGGGCCTGTTGATTCTGATTTGACCTTGGCTGGTTAGGCTGACGATTATTCAGCAAACTGGCAAGAGGCCTTTTTAAGACAAGGAGGTAACAGGCCAAGGTGGAGGAGCAGTGGGAAATGGTAATTTTCGTAGGAATGGTGGGAATAATGTGTACAGAGGTAATGGAAATGGGAATTACAGAAGCAGAGGAAATGCCAACAGTGGTAAGGGGCCAGGTAATACTTCAGGTAATTCAGGTAATTCGTGGAAGTGAGGAAATTCGAGAAATTCTGGAATTTCAAATGAGAATAATGTTGGTAGAGGTGGCAATGCAAATACAAAGAAGGGGTGCTAATCAGTCCGGGGGTGAGAGCAGGAAAGTTTCAAGGGCACCACAGTGGTCTGATAAGGTATGAAAGGGTCATGGGCGTTGTTCCAAATGTTCCTGGTAAGAGATTGTTCCATACGACTCAAGCAAAGACTGTGGGCAATGGTTGTGCTGTGTTTACTCTTAATCACCTATCACCTTCTGTTTGTGTTCCTATTTCTAAAAATGCTGCTGTTAAGTACGAATTAGTTAAACCATGCAAGATAAATGGGGTAAATGCAAGTTATCTTTTAGACACTGGAGCTTATAACGATGTAGTCTCAACAAAATTAGAGAGTACATCAACTTATTCTGGTGAAAGCATAACTTTGGGTCCGGTACTTTGCGATGGAGTAGTTGATTTACCACAGGTGAAAGTTTGGTTGCAAGCAGCAGAAGGAAAAGCTGAATTGATTGTGTAGTGTCGCCTTTCTTCAAAAATGATAGTTTTTTATTGTTGTTTTCGTTGAAGTCGAATGAAAACCTAAGCGCATAAAAAATGGTGGTGTGTCATCCAATGGACAAAAAGATAAATGTATCCAATTAAGCAGCGGGGTAATAATTCAGGATAATTAGGATATGAACTAGGGAAGATTGTTTAGTGGAGGCAGTCATGAGGTGGTGTTGCCAAATGGGGAACACAGTAGTTCAAAGCAATTGGAAGTCGAAAAAGGTGGAGAGGTTTTAAGTGCTGAATGAAAAGAATAACGACAGAAGGTAGTCCCAAATTGGCATGTTTGATACGGATCAGTTAAGTTTGAAACGAAAGGAAAAGGGGAAAAAAATGAAGCAGTAAGTCTCACCAGGGCATCATAGATAAATGGAGGGGAAAAAGGTGAAGCAACCGGAATTACTGTTGAGTCTTTCCAGGAGCTCATGAAGGTGAACAGGGAGGTGATCAAGAGTGGTCAACTTTCTGACACTGCTGTACAAGGCTGTAGGGGGGGGGGGCAATCCAGGCAATAGGGAATAGGCAATAGGGGCAATAGGGAGGATGGAGGTTTTTATTGGGAAAATGGGTTGTTTTATAGGAACTGGGCAGCAACGAGGACGGGAAAAACTACAAACAATTGGGTACCCTTCAAGCATTCTGAAAATCTGATTGATTGCTTTGGAGCATTAAAATGCATGCTTTTGACATACGGTAAAGCACGAAACGTTGGCATGGTTGCAGGAGATTTATTATGGGCATAGAATGGTGTATCAAGTGAAGGAATACAGGAATACATAAAGAGGTGTAGCACATGTCAGTTGGTAGGAAAAGGTGAGAGAAAGACGAAACTACCCATGGTTAAAGTGCATATAGTTGAAGAGCCCTTTTTCAAGGTAGTGATTGATTTTGTGAGTCCAATGTCGAAAGCGGTGCAGGAAAATAAATACATTTTAACGCTTCTGTGTCAGGCTGCAAGATACCCTGAAGCAGTAGCGGGTGGTGCGGCAAATTCGGACACAGTAGTGTTGAAATTGTTAAATATTTATTGTTAAAGAGGGTGGTATTCCCTCCAGTAGTGTAGTCAGATTTGGGCACTCCTTTTGTTTCGGAGTTAATTACAGTTTGTATAGAAAAGTGTGGGATTCAGCTGCCGTATCATCCTCAGTCACAGTGGGTTGAGAGGATGCATCGTAAAATGAAGGACATTATAAGAGCGTTTGTACTGGAGCACCCAGATGATTGGGAATGGCACATGCGCTGGCCATGTTTGCGATCAGGATAACTCTAAGTGAGACAACAAACTTCACTCCGGCAGAATTGTTGTACGGTCGCAATTTGTGAACACTCCTCACTTTGATTAGAGAAAAGTGGCAACGGAGGGAGGTGTTTGTTAAACAAATGTGCTTGACTATGTAATGGAAAAACTAAATAACTTTTAGCAGGCTACTGAAGCTACATTGGCAGCACCGGGTAAACGTAAGCTCTACTATATCAAGAATGGAAGAGGTCGTCGGTACGAACCAGGTGACAGGGTATTGATTTTAAAGACAGACAGGAAAAATAAGTTATTAGCGTTTTTGAAAGTACCATTTGTGAGAGAAAGAAGATGGATGATGTCAACGATAAGGTTATGTTAGGGGAAAAGGGAGAGAAGTTTAAAAAGTATCAGTCAATCTTGATGAAACCTTATTATGAGGTCACCACAATTAATGAAGTGCAGTTGTGTACTCAATTAGAGAAAGGGGCATATAAGTAGAAAGGTGGGGAGCCGGGAAATGCCTTGACTGGAACGCAAGTGCTGGAGTTTGCAAAGATTGGACCTCTTACTGAAAAGCAGGATTTGGTGAATTTTTTGGTATGGTACCAGGGTTTTTTTTTTCGAGCTACCAGGCACTACTGAATTGCTTCAATTTGATATTGAATTTCGGAAGGAGCCAATGTTGCAGAAGAAGTTGCACTGCTATTAAAAAAAAAACAAAGGCAGCTGATTGAAGGAATGGTTAAAAAATGCGTTTTGCACGGTTAAAAATACACTCAAGCTCGATACATAAAACTGATAAAAAACACTAGTACCTAATATTTCAGAGCATTTCAAGGGTTGGCCCATTGAATGTTGATCGTGAGTCTTTTTGTGTTTTTTAAATCCTTTGAAAATGGTGCCAACCCCTGAAATGCTCTGATATGTTAGGTACCAGTGTTTTTATCCGTTTTATGGGAGCTTAAGTGTATTTTTAAATGCAGCTGATTGTGGCAGAGATTCAGTGAATACTGAAATTTGGCACCATTCAGCCAAGTAGGAGTAAAATAAGGTCACCAGTACTCATTGTCCAGGATGCAGGGAAACATCCGCGACCGGTAGTGGATTACAAGGAACTAAATGATTCTGGTAAGCTGCCTCGATTTCTCATGCCAAATACGTAGAAGATGGTGCAGTAGGTGGCAGGGACCACGGTTATCTCGGTATTTGATCTGTTAAGGGGTTTTTGGCACATCAAAACCACCCAGAGGGCAATCGAGTCAACAACTGTTAGTATGTATATTGGGTTTTTCAAGTTCCTGAAAATGAATATGGGGCTGAAAAACACCACATTTTAGTTCCAGTGGCTCATGATGGAGGTTAGTAGTTTGAACGACTTTTTCTGGATGATGTTCCTGTCTTTGACAGTGACTCTGGGAACAACATCTGAAAAATATGTTAGGCTTTCTACATGCAGTTAAAACGGCTTGGTTAATGATCAGTCTACATGAATGTCAGATGGGATTTCCGAGGGCAACATTACTGGAGCACATGGTAGGAGAGAGGGGAGGAGGTCTCCGTCCCTTGTAAAAGTGAGTGCAATCCGGGAGTTGCAGGAGCCAAAAATAAATAAGGGTGTCAGGGCAGTACTTGGTTTGATTGGGTGCTACTCGCACTACATTCCAGGATATGTAAATCTTGTTATTCAAGGTCAAATCAATAATTTTGCATGCTCTTGTGCTGCCAGTACCAGTAAGGGATATAGTACAGTAGAACAGTGAGTTGACCCAAACATTCAGTATGAAAAGCAAATTCCAACGAAAATGGACTTGGAATTACTGAGACATCACTGTTGAAATGCAACCATATGCAACGTTGGGGAACCCTCGGAAAATGGCCGCCGTCTTGGAAAAATGGCAACACAAAAACGTTTTCTACAATTTCCACGAAAATGGCTGCCTCTACGACATAATTGTATCAGTACAAACTGAAAGATGATTAAATTATACAAAAAAGTTCCTTGCTGAACTCTGTAGAATCAACGGTTACAAAGTTATTACCGATCACATTTAATCCAATTTGGCACCATCTTGGAAAAATGACAGCAAAACATATGTATTTTCCCCATTTCCTCGCGAATGTTGTGTTAAGTGCCGTTTCGTATGTCTCTTGGATAGACATCTTTATAATTTTAAGTAAATTGTACTAATGTGCTATAAAGATAGAATTTTATTTAGCAACCTGAATATAATTAAAAGTGGATAATGAATTAAGGAACGAATAAATGAAAAATGATGCATAAACACGGTTAAATGATAATAATCACGAGCATGTGCACACTGCTCATGGAAGGCTTTTCTTATTACAGTTGCAGTTTGAACATGTCTCTTTACTTAATGCGCACAATAACAGCGTATTTCCTTTAGAATGTCATCTTGAGCCGGATTTTTGTCTGTTATAATTGGAATGATAGCACCTCTAGAATCTTATAAAAACATTCTTCCAAATGTCAATTGGTTCCGAGGTTTTTCCATGTGCTTGATTGCAGATGAACTCTCAGTGAGGGAAATATGTTGCCCGCGATGTGGGTGGAACTTTCTCCAATGGGACATATTTTCTTGAAGACAAATACCAGCTGCGTATTTCATCAATCGATTGAACTGCAATCTTTCTTTCTGACAATTTCCCATTGTTATTACAACAGTACAAAGCAATACGAAACTGCTTTCCTACATCGGTAATTTTATCTATTGAAATAGAATCATTTCAAAAAAGTCCGCTTTATTGCGTAATTCAGGACTTGATTAAAACACTTTAAAGGGTTTCAACTTTCCCAACCCATACATTGATGATGTGGTGTCACATCCCCCTACTGCATGTGCATATAACAAACATGCTGCCATATCATCACCAATAGCCTTTCTAGTATTGGCTATGTTAAGAGTACTTGACTTTTTTTTCATATGTAGATTCATACAATTACAAACGTGCGTCAACCCTGTCTTTTCAATGCCTCCCCCTCCCCAGCTATTAAGAAACTTACTATTCGACGGTGGAGGAACCTATAAATAAGTCTAGTTCGTTGGACATTCACTCCCTCTTTATTTCATCTGATCTGGACCAGTCTTCAGCTGCTACCACACTGGATCCCGAAACCTCGTCGGTGTCTGGGACCAAACTTACCGCATACAAAGCCATGGTTTCACAAAGAGAAAACCCAAAATCCTTCCTTCCATACCCCTTTCCACACTGGATCCCCGACACCGCGGTCAAAGTCCGGATTTTAGTCAATTTTTCTCAGTACTAATATCATGAGTGCGATTTTTCATTGATAACTTTTCTCAATGACGATAGACGAATTGCATTCCGAAGCTGAAAAAATACCGAGCGTTTGCCCGAGGTGTTTATATCGAATATTTACGATGTTTACGATGTTTACGAATATAACGAGGGCTGAGAAAATTAATCGATGCTTGAACTACGCTCGAGTTGTATTTGAAACGAGAATACATCGTTTCCTTTAAACATCAACTTTAAAATAAAAACTTCAACTTGCATAATACGGCAGTGGTTTCTCGCTTGAATTCGCAATTCCTGTTTGCACGTAATCATGAAAGTGTACAAATTGTTGCCAGATGCACTCACTAGTTCGTTTAGTGTTTGTAGGAATGGTAGTTTCTACTGCCGCCTCTATGAATAAAGTAGTTTTGTTTCCCCAACGAGCCATTACAAACTTAACCGAAACCGAAAGTAACTCGCTGTGAAAGCAGACAACTTGTAGGATAAACATTAATCCTCCTCAAAGCGCTTTGATCAAAGTACATAAGTTTGTTATTTCTTAATGAAAATATTGTTTCTTAGATTTAAAATAGAATACGATCCGTAAAAATACCAAGTTTTACGACTAAGTTTTATTATTAAATTATTTTCTACTACTTCTTGCTAATTCAAGCACCGTATAATATTTGACGTATGGGTTGCCTCGGCCGCTACGTTCGCATAGTAACTGCGATAGGCCTAATCAGAGCTGCGTATACGCATTTCGGCGGAGAGCTAACTGCAACTGCTCTTCTGTCACCATAGTAACCAAAGATTAGGCGCACATCGCTGGCAAGTCAGATAATGCGTCACTTGACTATCAGGTACGTCGTAAATGTTTAGAAATTGGTTTAAGCTTACCAAATGCATTCTTTTATACTTTCGTTATGCGGCGGAACCCAGGATACCGGATGAGATGGAGGGATGAGGCGCTCCAAAAGTCAAAATATTTGATAATATTTGCACAGGCCCGCTAATTTCAGCCAATCACTGCTAAGCAAGAGCTAAAGCGATGCAAGAATTGATGTAAGGTAGATATACTCCAATTCTTCATGTGCTTTAACTTCTTACGTGTTAGAAAGTGGTGGTTTAAGATAAAGCGACTTGAAAGTGGTTATACTTTAAAAACTAGTTAAATTAACTTAAACTAAAGCAATGTAAGGAACCTCAAAGCCTCTGTCAATGATGCTTTGCTTTTCTGTTATTTATTCTGTTTCTACTTCCAATTACGAGGGTTCATGGAGGAAATCTGAGGTCGAGCCGTGTGAGTTTTTAGTTTAAAAGCTAAAACTTACGCCTGTATGTGCGCTGACTGCTTAAACTTTTAAGGTCAAGAATGATTTTAACTTTAAGGTGGGTGATTTTGACCTTGAAGGCGGGTTGCTTCCGACTGAAAGTCTGCATCTTGCACCATCTTGCGCTATTTAGGTCTCTGTAGCGCCCGTTGCTGGCGGGAACTCGATAGCGCTATGGCTCCAGATGCTGCAAATTTTCGTTTGGTGGCAACACGCCTTTAACTGAAGGTTAAATTAACATAGGGTTGAGTTAGGTCCTTTAAAGTTCAGTTCTTTAAGAATCAGTCATTCTTTAACAACTGTTTCGTACTTTAACTGGAACTTCAGAATGGGTTGTTCTAATTGTGCCACTGCGAATACGGACATTGCAGGTAGATGACCGCGCTTTTGCGTTTATAGGGGAGTTCCAGGATGGACGCCAATGCACAATTCCTCAGTTTGTACAAAAACTACGTAATAACAGAAACATGCCAACAAAAGAACATGTTTTTCAACATTTACTTTGTTATCCATCTGTTTTGCTTTCCTCGCACTATTGCTGTTATTATCTTTTATGGCGAAAGCTGACTCGTTGAAGGAATCACCTTGAATCTCGCCAGCAACTGTTAGAATTCACCACCTCCAAGCAATAAGAGCAGCTTTGTCCTTCTGTTTTGGCCACGGGGAGGGCTTCTCCTTGCTTGGCCAACCATTCCAGCTTCGTCAGCTCGCCTGGTCGAATAACACGCCTCACAAAGGGATCGTTGTAATTTCCGGCCCTGCATTTGTGCACAAACGAAACCGAAACCATACTAGGCAAAAGAAGCTCTGCCAACTAATGGCGCTGCAACAGCAGGCTGATTAATGAACGGCAAGGTAGAATTGGATTTCCAACAGAGAATGCGCCAACGAGAGTGACGAAACAGTAACTGAAGAAAAAAAAAACACCCCTGAGCAGAATACGGTGGGCAGAATACGGAGAAATTATGAAATAGTACAAAACTGATGGCGTGTGTTTCGTCGCAGTCGCCATTGTTTGAGTAAATATTAAACGCTATTGATGAGATGACAGTGCCGCAATTAAGGGTGGTGCAAAGGGTTGCAAGGCAGCCGGACCCAGGTTGCCGGGGGGGGGCCCCCCCCCCTAGGGGCAAAATTTACGACTCAGGGACCTAAAGGAACAAAATTCATTGCTTTTTTTTTGTCTCGGTTAGGAACCCCCTGGTCCCCAAAAGTTGCACTACAAAATTTTGAACATTTTGCTCAACATTTTGCAACACCCCCCCCCCCTCCCCCCCTCCTTGAAAAAAGCAAGTTACGGTACTGTGAGATGGTATGCCGGAGTGCTTTGCAAGTTTTTCTTCTGTTGAAGCAGCCATCCTGGTACTAATTCTCGAAAAGAACTTGCCTGTTCATTCCGGCTGATCGCAATATCTTGCCCCCTGCCTTTGAAAAGATTCCTCACACCGTCCCTTTTTTGCTGTATTCCCATGGAAAAGCAGCACGTGAAACATTCATACAGGTTTGACTGAACAATCGCACAGGAAAACCAATATTACGTAAAATCAAGCAAGCACTTTTACTGTTTAGTGTTTACTGTTTTCGTACTTTAAATCAGGAAACGTAAGAGGGGCAAATCTACGAGCATTATGCTAAACTGGTACATTTAGTTATTGTTTAGTAGTTGTTCTCACCTCCTCCTCCCTCCCCCCCCCCTCCTTCCACTTCCCACACCCACACACTCACTCTGTTTGCCAATCATAGCTCTGGTACCATTTTCTTTGCCACTGCTCCACCAATGGAAGCACGGTAACCATTCTCAGTTCATGGTAGCCAATGTCGATAGGAAGCTGCTGCCGAACACGTAAATTTTTTTGGGAAAGTTGCAGCACATATCAAAGTTGATGACGTACACGTGTAAGCAGACAAATTGTTTCAGACATACGATTGAGAATATTGATACATGACGAATGCTACATCTTTTGGCAAAAGGAATTAAGTGGGAAAAAAAAATAATAAAAAATCACAAAACGAGATACTCAGTGAAAATTAATCCGTAAACCTTGGTTTTCATCTCGTGTTTTTGTGCTTGCCTTCGTTGCAGTGTAGTACGGCAAATCCTTCATGGCAAAAGGTCTTTTTTTTAAGTCTGCATTTTGTATCTTTCATGCACACGTTGTGACAAAAGTGATTATTGCACCAACGCATCCTCCCGTTGTTGGGCAGCCAGAATCTGTTCTTTACTTTTTCGTTTTACATCTCGTTTTTACAAAAATTTGTGAAATTTGTGTACAAGTTATCGCCGTTAAGGTAATACAAGATATCGCCGTTAATATCATAGTGACGAGTTCGTCACTTCTTATTTTCCTTTTTAATTTGCCAGAACAGGTGAATGAGGGTTAATCCGATCCGTATTTCGAAGAGTAGCCGAAAATTCTGGAGTCCAACCGAAAAGATGGTGGGCCTACGAACTCGTTGGCGAAATATCCATATTGCGGCACGTAGATAGACATCGAGGAGGCTAACAACGGATTTTCAAATATTCCACGGCCTAATCCACGGCCTAATCCACGGCCGGTATTCGGTACATTCTGATTAGCACTCAAAACAGTCTCAACGCTTAACTCCTTGGAATCTAAAACCCCAAATTTTTAGTAGAAATACCTTTTTTTTATGATCAAATTTCGAATTACCTGAAAATCTAAACGAAACGTAATTAATGGGAATTAAAGTGGTCGAGATGGACGATCGAAACTAGCGTTGGAATTTAAAACAAACCGCACGTTTATATGAGTCGATACCTCCGATACTCGTATTTCGTATTCGATTCCAAACGATACTTTCAAAGAGGTATATTCGGCGCGGTTTGCTTGCAAGTTAGACGCGTTCCAAGCCATAGCAATAGCGCTACAAGGCGAGAGAGAACATTTAGCTATAGGTATTTCCAATTGGAAATACCGAGGAACTTTTACGTGCCACAATCGACATGAGCACAAGGCATCCCAGGGCTCTTCTCTTACCAAAAAATACCTGGGGTAGCTGAGACAGGCTCGAACTCGGAATCCCTAGCATATATGAGAAAGTATTGACATACAATGTAAATACGGCTACAAACGATTCGTTTTGACACTGAAGTTTTCACAGCAGATGAAAAAAATGTCACAATTATTTTATGCGTATTTTTCATTTAATTACACAGTAGTAACCTTGAAATGCACGTGTGTGCATAAGGGTGCGTCGATGCGTCGATGCTTCGATATCTTTAGCACAGCCATCAGGGGCGAGTTGCTCGTCAAACACGAACGTCGAATATGATGCGATTTTGACGTAATCGTTGCCATGTTTGCACGCGACGTGGCCAAGGATTCCGTCAAAATCAAGCATCGACGCACCCATATGCACACATGTGCATTTCAAGGTTACCACTGTGTAAACAGATGGATAAATACGCATAAAATAATTGTGTCATTTTTTTTCATCTGCTGTGAAAACTTCAATGTCAAAACGAATTGTTTGTAGCCGTATTTACATTGTATGTCAATGTGGAAAATGGGTCTGACCTGACGTATCGAGAAAATTGGCCAAAATTTTTAAATGTGTGACGACAGATTTCTCTTTTCGACGAACAGAAAACTGTAATGGTAGACTAAATTAAATTGAAAGGAAAGAAAACAGAAAATATCAACGTCAATGAAAAGCTTTCCTTTAAAGGGCAATTACAACCATTTTGTCATGCATGTTTTATTTTTGGATCACTTACACAATAACTAAATACAAGAATTTCGGTAAGAATACCGTACGTACGTCCGATACAACAATTTAATTACTGCATCACCAAAACACGACACGGAGACCGTTATTGTTTTGCTGGAACGCGCAGAAATTATTGCCGACAGGTGTCACTTATCGATTTCAACTCGCAGCCGATTGAGATAGCTCTGTTGTCTGTGAGACCAGAAGCATCCGACGGCCTTAGCTGTCCACGTCCAGCTAAGGCCGTCGGATGCGTGAGCTCTCACAGCCAACAGAGCTATCTCAATCGGCTGCGA
>JAHWFP010217241.1:351-11747 GCA_023313725.1 Lithobius niger | reverse complement strand
ATGATGATGTCTGATTTCTGTAGCTGCAGTTGTTCTTTTCGAATGATGCTAACCTGATTTCTGTAGCTGAAGTCATACTTTTTAAATGATGCTAATTTCATTTCTGTAGCTGAAGTAGTTCTTTTCAAATTATGCTAATTGCATTTCTGTAGCTGAAGTAATTCTTTTCGAATGATGCTAATCTCATTTTTGTAGTCGAAGTCGTTCCTTTCGAATGATGCTAATCTCATTTGTATATATATGAAGTAATTCTTTTCGAATGATGCTAATCTGATTTCTGTACCTAAAGTTGTTCTTTTCGAATGATGATATCTGATTTCTGTACCCGAAGTCGTTCTTTTCAAATGATGATATCTGATTTTTGTAGTTGAAGTCATTCTTTTCCAATGATGCTAATCTCATTTCTGTAGCTGAAATAATTATTTTCGAATTATGCTATTCTGATTTCTGTAGCTGAAATCGTTCTTTTCGAATGATGCTAACCTGATTTCTGTAGCTGAAGTCATTCTTTTCAAATTATGCTAATTGCATTTCTGTAGCTGAAGTAATTCTTTTCAAATTATGCTAATTGCATTTCTGTAGCTGAAGTAATTCTTTTCGAATGATTCTAACCTGATATCTGTAGCTGAAGTCATTCTTTTCAAATTATGCTAATTTCATTTCTGTAGCTGAAGTAGTTCTTTTCAAATTATGCTAATTGTATTTCTGTAGCTGAAGTAATTCTTTTTGAATGATTCTAATCTCATTTCTGTAGCTGAAGTCGTTCTTTTCGAATGATGTTAGTTTCATTTCTGTAGCTAACGTCGTTCTTTTCGAAAGATGCTAATCTCATTTCTGCAGCTGAAGTCATTATTTTCGAATGATGCTAATCTCATTTATATAGATGAAGTAGTTCTTTTCAAATGATTCTCTGATCTCATTTCTGTAGCTGAAGTCTGTTCTTTTCGAATGATGCTAACCTGATTTCTGTAGCTGAAGTCATTCTTTTCAAATGATACTAATCTCATTTATGTAGCTGAAGTAATTCTTTTCAAATTATGCTAATTGCATTTCTGTAGAATACAACTAAACAAGATCTTCAAGATTCTTAAATATGCATTGTATTGCTTACCCTACAATACTTGGAAAGCTCTTCACCAGTCATAGCCAAGTCCATCAGTTCTCTGAAGTTCGTTTCATTATGTTCTGCCATGAATGTAAGTAAGCCCTCACCATGGAAATGACAAGGTTCGAATCCATAGCGAGAAGCCAAGTTATGTCTCAGAATCTGGATATTCTTAGTGAACCAAATGTTAACACAACTGATGACAGAAGGAAACCGAAGACTTTCATTGCGAGTTAGTTTAACACTAGTCCGAATAGGCTCGCCCAAATAAAATGTCACTCGATCCCAAACCTGTAATGCACAAAGAAACCATTAGCACAATCCTTCACTCTTTCCCACCTCCTAAATCTCTACATTTTTTTTATTTTGTTGCAACCATTTGCCAGTTATTAATCTAACGGATTCATCTATAAAATGAATTGATTACAGGGTTGGAGTGGACCTGGCTAGTGTGGACCGTGACCATAGTGGATGCTTCTCAGGCCTAGCATGGGCAGGAGGGACACTTCCCTTCCAAGGGAGGAATACGGGAGAACAACTCTGGGACCTCTGGCACTGTAGTCTGAGGAGAGGGGGAGTGCTTTGCATGGACACTATAAACATCCTACAGCCCTACCAATCAGAACAGCTGGAAACTAACTGCTAGAATAGGCAACAAATTAAATGGTGGAACGCCAACGGCTATACGGCTAGTACCACAACACTATCAATACGTGGAGGAACGTTACTAAGCTGCACACGATTCATCCACTCTAGCCTTCATGTTTTAGGTGTCCAATGAGGCCACATACATATTTGCAATGACACCACTGAATTCACTTGAACAATGAGATCATGGAATTAGAGTTTAAGAGGTTGATATTTGAAGCTTTCATTCTCTTTCATGTTATTGTCCTCTGACCCACTCTGAGGACTGTAAGGCTAACTCATTATCATATTTTCTTAATGCTAAGCGAATGATGTTGATGTCTGATAGTGCCAACTATTGGTAGAATACTAATGCTAAAAACAAAAGTCATAAAACTTCCCCGTCCTCTTGTCAAGAGATGATGCAACAACCAAACTACTAACAACCCGTTAACCTACATGATGCTACTTCTCTTGCAGTTTTTACCTGTTCATACAATTTTTGACTCATGTTTTCTCCATCAGGGCAAGGTAATGGCAGAACCTGCAAAACAGGCCGCTATGTTGGATCAAAATTTTAATTTTAGTCAATGATGATCCTCGAGGCCTAAGTACGTTGTCTCCTTTCTAACCAAGAAAATCTCACCAGATCATAAAACCGAATAACTTACTAAATACCGATGTCCTGGTCGAAACTTCGGCTGACGCCACGGTTTGTTTACTTTGGCTGCTCATCATAGTGACTCACCAATTACTACGCACCACCAAAAGAGTTCTAGGTCTTTCAAATTTGCAAATTTTCGATAGTTTTTACAACTAGCTTCATCAGGCATGAACTGTCTTCCTATCCACCAACGAACTGAACTGAACTGAACTGAATGACAAGCTAAAGGCGCAGTGAAAAGATGTCTCCCTACAGCAGCATTTGACGAGTTAAGCTCTATAAGTGAGAACGACTACAGCAGCGGCCAAGATGAGGCACGAAATTCAAATTGGGATCGTTGGTGGATAGGCAGACAGTTCATGCCTGATGAAGAAAGTTGTAAAAACTATCGAAAATTTGCAAATTTGAAAGACCTAGAACTCTTTTGGTGGTGCATAGTTATTGGTGAGTCACTACGAATAACTTATAATACAAATCTGTGTGCAAGTTTCGTTTCCTGGTAACACTGCCTGTTATTGATGTTACGTTTTGTAATAAAGTAGCTGCACAATTTGATGGGAAAGAACTGTTTGTCATGGGATTTGTTCCTTACATGTTTAGTTTTGAAGCTGCCATAATACAGAATAGAATAGAAGGTGTGTGCCAGTAAGCTGAGAGCTTTTTAAAGGCCCAAGAAGCAGATTGTAAGTGGAAGGAACCACCATCGTGTAAGTTGTTTTTTGTCACAGGAGGGAGGAAACCGGAGTACTTGGAGGATACCCTCGTATAGCGGTGCACGGGTAGCTGCGAGCACTGGGGCATCAGATTCGATAGGCCTCCTGGTCCCAGTGTGCATCTCTGGCTTCGTACAGACCCAGGTTCGATCCTAGCGATGGGAAGTGTATATGTACGGGTTTTTCTCCGGTTGTTTCCCGCCCGTTGCACGAGAGTTTCCTCCGGGTACTTCGATTTCCTCCCTCATGCGGCAATAAACAACTGTCATAATGGTGGTACTTCTTCCACTTAACATCTGCCGCTGGGGATTTGGGTGGGTGGATGCTTCGTGCATCGTCTCTATATATTATTATTATATTATATTATATAATGGGCGGGAAACAACCAGAGAAAAACCCTTTCATACACACTTCCCTTCAACAGGATCGAACCCGAGTCTGTAGAAGCCAGCTGGGACCAAGAGGCCTATTGAATCTGATGTCCCGGTGCTGGTGGCTACCCGCGCACCGTGTAATGTTGGTCATCTAAAAAGTGCATTTTTGTAAAATGTCTCTAAATGTTATTGTGACGTTATTAGTGTCACTGACATCACAACATCTGACAACAAAGACAGTGCCAACGATTCCATAAAAGTTATATTACTGAATGTAAATCGGATTCGGAAGTAGTTCTTTTTGGGGCATTTAATCTGTTCGTGGTAGTCTAGTCCTATTGTGCTAAATGGTCGTGCTCGCAGATTAAAGAACACTACCACGCACAGATACGACACTACGCGGTAAAGTTAGGCCTCATTTTTTTTTTTTGCTGAGTCATGCTTCGCACCTGATTCGCCAGTAGGCGCAGAGATCGCCTGCGAGGAGCGTGGTATAATTAGGAAGTCCGCCATAATAAATACGCAGGCATGCGCAGTGGGATCGCGAGCACGTTTACAGAACAAATCAAACAAGCTACGTTTAATCACGAGAGTTCGAGTCCGAGTTATGAAAGTTTTTTTTTTTCTTTCATTCTCAGACTAGTGTGTTCCAATAAAGTCAATCGTAAAGGCTAACTTTTTGATAATTTAACGCTTTACCTTCTAATTTCTTATTTATTTAGCTTCTTTTCGGCGTTTCAATTTCACTCTGCTAGTGACATCTGGCGAATAAAGTGCGAGGTGTTACGTCATCACCCCGACGCGTTGCTGAAACGAGGGACCATTTTTGAAGCGCTGGCTAAGTTACGAGTGTCGTATCTGTGGGAGGAAGAGTTCTTTAATCTGTGGTCGTGCTGTTGCCCTAGACCACACAAATACAGAACACATTTGACAAAACCCTCTGACCCTGTTGGTTCATTTAGTTGTATCTAAAACAAATATAACCACATACCCAATTACTCTGGTAGATTACCTGATACGTGCTAAGTGCACAGCAAAGAAATAAAATCAGTGTCCACAATGACCGATACCAAATAGGTCCTGTACCAAAGACTCGATGCATAATTGGCACATCAGGTGAAACCCAAGAGGTAACCCGGTGGTCTTTGCCACGCAGAATTGTATACAATTTCTCTTGTCTGTAATTAATTCTTCTCTTCATTGCGCCATTAATAATAATAATGCTATTTGAGAAGCTTAGGTTTACAATTCGATGACAGTACGGTGGAAGTTTTTCGAAATCAATTTTCAGTAGTAGCTAGAAATAAAATTTCATAAATTAAGAAAAATTTTACAACAGTCAGATCTATAATAGTGCAAGCATGAAAGAACACAAAGCCGAGTGGCATTCAGAATTACTGGTAATAAAAACGTTATAGCACGCGATGTTTGTTTTAGCGATGGCTTGTAATAGAAAATGTGTGCAACATTCACATTGAAAATTACTAATCAGTTAAGACATCTTCAGCGCTGTCTTTGCCGATATAATTAGGTGGGTATATTATTGTCAGAAAGGGGTTTGCCACCGTTGCACTGGCACATTTCTGTACAAGTCAGACTATTTGCAAAACACTTGCAGAGTAATGAACATGCATGGACATTTAATCAAATGCAGGATGGACTCCAGAACCACATGGTTCTTCACACATAAAGGGTGAATGCCCCATCATCCATCCCTGTCCATAGGATTTGGAATCTCTAGCTTTGCTTCATCATCGTGGTACCTTACAAGGACTTGAAAGTTAGCGCTTTTAAGTCCCGTTATAAGGAAACTGCTGGTGGGGACAGCTTACCTCCAAGGGTTTGCTTGGCAATAAAGATCCTTCGTCGTAATTCTGGAAATGATGTTACTGTGGTATACGCTTGACAAATCCAGCAAATGAATTCTTCCAGACGATTCACGACATCATTTGCTAGTCCCTGATGCCAAGCTTCTTTCCGGCAAGAAGTTATTTGCATGCAGAAGCAATGTTTTGCACCAGGAGGACTTTCATTTCCCAAACAATCGTCCAGTTGAGTCGAATCCTGAGAAAGCATGAAACACTGGCAATGCAGATGCTTTGAGTGACCCTAAGCACTGAATTACCGTTCGAACTGCGTTTGATTCACCTGATATCGGCATAAAGAATGTTTCTGGAAGCCTTGGAGATCTTGCAAATACCAGTACTTTTAGCTGCTCCTCTGTTTTTGGCATTGATGGTACGCAGCATAATTTTAGTTTCCACCTTTTCGTGAGTACTCACCAAGCAGTCCGTAGAACAATGTTTTAGGACTGCTAATAGCGTAGTGACACGACGTGGTATTATTGTGTATAACTCTGTGGTAGGCCTTAATTGGTTAGCTGCAAGGGGCACTGCAGAGAGAAACAGAAGGGCGTCATACTGAAGCCGATGCTGTGAAGAGTGATTTCTTAGACCTAAAACGCGCGATTTTTGTTGTTGGAGAAAACAACGTTATTTTAAGCCTAAGGAATCCGCTCTTCCGTTGTTTTTCCCTCCATTTTTATGTAGTGCACCTTGTAGTTATGCCCTCCAAAACCCATACTGGTGCCAATATGGCGGCAAATGTCACTGCTCTATTGGGATGCTCATCTTTCCTTACTGAAAGAAATCTTGAAAAACGTCTTTCCTTTAGAAATGAAGCTACCGTAAATCCTTTATTTGTGGACGGGTCCTTAAAGGCAGGTTGCCACCGATCGAAAGTCTAGGAAATCTAGCACTATCTACTTCTCTCTAGCGCTTGCTTACAGCACAAGCAAAGGAATCCACAAAAGAAATATCTTTTAACGCTACAAACAAGCCAGGTGCCTCCTTAATTGTTGAGTAAACATTTGCTGCATCCTCATGCACCTGTAAACAAGCCATAAAAATCAACGACAATAATGCCAATAAAGTGTGCGCGGCCTATCTTGAGTTCTCCGCAGAACGAACGCAGATAATCGATTATACGTTTTCAGTAGCAGAGGGCCTTGTTGATATCCAAGATGGTTACAAAAACAATGGCGACCATCGATTAAAGCCACCCCATCCAGGAAGACGTAGCCGCTCACAAAATACTTGCAGGACTCAAGATATGCTGCGCACACAATAGATGGCGCCATGGTAGAATAAAAAGAAAAAACCCTGGCGCCATCTAGTTGCAATGATATCGTTATTAATCTTTACAGCTTGCTCCTAGGTGCAGGAGGACGACCCAAATCTTTACTCAATAATTTAGGAGGCGCGTGGCTTGTTTGGGAGTTTAAACGTATTGCTTTGTGCATATCTTCGCTTACTGCTAGAGAGAACTCGGTAAGGCCGAAAGCTGCAAACTCTAATTTGGTTGCAACCCGCCTTTAATTGTAGCTGGTCCTAATTATAGCCGGGTGTTTTCCCAATCATAAATTAGTCTGTCTCTAGTAGTAGTGAGGTCACTAGTTGTATAGTAGCCGGGTCAAAATGACTTGAATTTGAAAATTTCTATAAAAGGGCACGTCCGTTACGTAAACAGATACCACATCCAAATTAAAGAGCAATGGTAGAAGCATCCATGTGGCATTTGTTACCTTTTTTTTAATGTCAGACACGAGTTCTACATTTATTGATACCGTAAATTTCCTTTTTAAATTTTGTAATAGCCGGTCTCTAGATGTAGCCGGATCTCTAACTGTAGCCGGGTCAAAATGGCTTGATTTTTAACCAGTAGCCCAGGCTACAAATGGAGGATTTACGGTATTTTCATCAGTGACCTCTTGGCACCTTGCTGACATGAGAAGTCTGAAAGAATCCAAATGCTGAAATTTGGCAAGAGTTTAAAGGTGGGACTTGGGTTTGTAGTATATAAGACGAGACTACCCGTTTGTGTGCTTGGCTATGTTGAGGCACTAGACCACCTGGCCGGATCAGTGGACCACTACTTAGGACTGGATGATATAACACAACATCCCAGAGTTCTTGTTCGTCTTTTTCTTGACACCACCTGAGCGCCAAAGGATATCACAAGAAACATTGAGCACGGCAAGTACTTCATCCAAAACCAAAATTGCGAAGCGCTAGCTAAACAGCGGCTAGGACCCAGGATGGAGCTATTTCAATGCTGCGTGATGAAATGGCGCGTGTCGACAATCAGTTTAAATTGCAAACCGTTGTTAAAATACAAACTTTGAACAAATTGTATCACATGCCTATGTGCATCGATTTTAAATTACCATATACTGTATACTGTTTGCATGACCCGTGACTTCAAAACCTGCTTAAATAAAAATAGTAGCATATATTTAAGTTTTCATACAACATGCTAATGACGCTTTCTTTTAGCCCTTAGCGCTGGTGCACAGGTGCTGTCGCCGCTGCGGTACCGCATTTGCGGTTTGGTTTATGTGCCATCTGTTGGGTACTGCACACGTACCTGCGTCGACGTTGCGTTACCGGCCGCCGCTCGTGCGCTCGTTTTGCACCGCAATTCCCCCCCGTCAACGCAGCGGTACCGCAGCGTTAAAAAAAAATGCAATTGCGTCTCCGAGTACCTTGGGTGACTTGAGCGGTGCACACGTCCGCCGTTTACCGCAAAAGCGTTACCGAAAATGGCGTCCAATTTCGAAGAAATAGACGTGGAATTGTTTATTGGGGGAGTAAAGAACTATCCTGAAATATGAAATATTGCTGCAGAAATGATTGATGGCTCATTGGAAAGTAATTAAAGAACTTATCCGAATTTTTTAGTCAATCTGCAAAGGATGTATAACATTTGTCCCTGGTACGTCCTAAATTAGTACATCAATGTACCAAAATTCGTCGCATTGGTTTTAAAATATATTTTTTTTGTTCACGAGGTAGGCGAAAAAAGCAACATCGTCTCATTGGTTTCAAACTATAATTTTTTGTTCACGAGGTTAGGGAACCGAACGCGCACATACGTCACAGAAGCGGCACCGCAACGTCAACGCGCGTTAATAAAACGCACGTGTGCATCGATTGAATGCGTTACCGCACGTGTGCACCGGCGCTTAAAATTGTCTTTCGAACGTCCTATGGAAAATTAAAATCACATAGATATGTGACCGCGATATGGACGTTTGTTTATTTTGCAATGGTTGGCATCTTGGATAGCGTTATCACTGTCACATGCCACACCTGTGAAATTGTCACCATGGAAATTCCTCAACATCATACTTTTATCGAACAAATGACACCGCTGGTATCTTTCCTTCATTAATTTTGCCATGGAATGCCCATTATTCTCTGACTATTAAGAAAACCTCACGGAACTTCGTCAGGGTCCATTTTTATCAAAGAGAGCAAAAAACTAGCTGGTCTCATGTTTAAAGGGATATACTTCCCAGCGCCATTTTTCTCGATCCTCCACATCAAGTACAGCCCCAAAGGTCTATCTAAAATCTAATAGACTAATGCGGTAAAAATTAAAATTAATTATTCCAATAGATCGCCGAAGCAAAATTATAAGACACTAGCCTAGAAAATTATAAATTGTGATTTTAAAATACGAGAATCATTCCGGTTTGTGACGACACAATCGTTGACTTGATTCTGTCTCGTGTAGGCTACTATTCCCAAAGCCAACCGAGACAGCAGCTATGCGAGGAACGCAGCTATATCACCCCAGCCGACCTTGACACTGTAATTGCTCGGACGACGATCTGCGCGTAGCTGTAATTTGGCACGCGGAATGTTATAAGGCAGGCCGGGTGCCCCTTTAAACTTTCCTTTACAGCTGGTGGCAATTTTGGAATAAACTAAAATAATCCTTCAATAACTGTGGTACTCGTGACTATCCTTTATAAATTACAGCACATACACATTTCGATATAGGCTAAAATCCTTCTCTTTGATACCACTTTATCTGTAAAAAGTTCTTGAAAAATAAAGGAGATACTAGGTATGAAATTTGTCTCTTTAACGTGGGATACTAAGGTCTAATTGTGTACAGTGGGGCGTCGGACGAGCGTCTAACTGGAAAATCATCTAATGGGATAATTGTTTAATTTCTGTAAAAATAAAAAATCTGGAAAATCGTATAAACGGAATATCGTATAATGGATAATCATCTAAACGGAATATCACATAATGGATAATTGTATAATGGATAAACGTCTAACTGCGGTTTCTGATGTCATATGTATAGCCGCAGCGAGCGCGGCAGCGCGAGCGAGGCAGGGACATTAGAAGATTTTCCATTGTACGAATTTCCAGTTAGATGACTTTCCGTTATACTGTTATACGGTATACGTTCTTCCAATTATGCGATTTTCCAGTTAGACGATTATCCCTCGCCCCGTATACAGTATACAAAGCATAAAAAGCTTCAACCGTCTTTCTATGAATTGTATGATTTTTCTAAATAAAGCTGATATTTATTTACATTTTCTTTTTCACTTTTGTGCGCAGTCTCAAAGTATACAGTACGTTAGTGCAAGAATTGTAAAAAAAAAAAAAACTAACCCAAGTCAATTACAGTAAAATAAAAGGTACTTTGTTACGAAAAATTATCAAGCTGGTAGATGGCATTTTGTTTAAAAATGTTGAAACGGAACCATTTGCACTAGTTTCCATATACGAACAAGAATACGAACTAGAATATATTTTAAGGCTTTCATGGAAACAACACAAACTGCTGTAATAAAAAAGAAGGCATCTCATTACCTTGTGTGATTGTGGTGAAGTGTTTCTCAGTAAAGGTAAACGAACAGCCAAATTCAGTAGGAACTAATCTATATGAACAAGAGCTAATAAATGTACTACAAATAAATTCTACATTAAACCGCTCAAACAAGCTGCTTATTTACAAACTAAAGCAAATATCGATCGAATAAGCCGAACCCTTTCAAAAATCGACAGTCATTACGACAGTGCATTAACGATCTTTCAGACAATTCTGAGCATCATGATAACATAATTAATGCGATGATATATGCAGCTTATTTGATAATCTTCGTTATTTATTCATAAAATTATACAAAACGTACATCTACTGCTTGGTGGGTGGAAGTAATGATAGGATGTGTATACGTTGAATGGCTTATTAAGTAATAATTTATGTAAATCATGTACTTAGGTTGATGCATGAGTCAATTTGCAATGAAAAGTTGACTTGCCAATAAAGGTAAATAATGTACAAGAACGGCCCGATCTAAACTTGTTTGATTAATAGGTTTGCACTTACCGTGAAATAAACATTAACACCTAGTGAAGTTGCAAAATAAAAGATGGGTTCCACAAATGCTTTAAACACAAACATCAACGCAGTTCTTACTCCAAACTTGAATATCTCCAAGTTTACTGTAGAAGAAAAAGGTGCCAAAAGGTGCACACGCACATTGCATACGTGTGCACTTTTTGGTTCCTATTTTAGTGCACCTCCGGGCACATAGTTACAGTTGAAATTGTTCTCTTTAACGTGGGAGACTAAGGTCATACGCAATGTATATAGATCAGTGGAAGGGAAGTGACGGGAGAGACGCAATGTAGAGACGGAGTCATAATATAGTGTTGTTGATGAAGCCAGCAGCGACTCGTACCAATTGACGTTGCCATGGTAACGTGATTTTAGGCCTAATTTTCAGTTTTTAGGCCTAATTTTTTTAACTGCAGTTCTAATTTCGTTAAGTAGAAGATAGGCCTAATGGCGAATTTGGTCCAACGGTAAGTCTATTCATTCATGCAACAATGCAACGAGACTTGTAAACGAAGGTAAAATCCTTTTGTTTTTACGACTGCGCGTTTATTCTCATGATTTCAATTCGACGATCAATGTTATTATTTCACTAGCTGGACCCGTGCATGCTGCACGGTGATTGAGTTTCCTTGAGTTAGCCTCTCCCGGTGTTTAGTTGTGTTAGAAAAGTAACTGGTGCTTTCAATTTCTGACTCCCCCCCCCC
>JAHWFP010217240.1:580-25036 GCA_023313725.1 Lithobius niger | reverse complement strand
GAAACCATTACTTACCGCCCAGGTCTGGACTTTGTTAATTGCCAGCTGTAGCTGCCGCTCGCAGGTCTGCATGCGAGCTGCCCGAAAGCGCAGGCCGAAGTCATCGACAAACAATGACTTTGGAACAGCAGCTTGCTGAGCAATGGGGTTGATCCCTATAGCAAACAAGACGACACTAAGAACACCTCCTTGAGGCACACCATTCTCCAAGACAAACGGGCGGGAAAGAGTCGCCCCGACACGAACGCGAAAAGAACGGCCTGAGAGGTAAGCAGAAAGCAACAGTGGCATCTGTCCCCTCAAGCCATAGTTATAGAGATTACGGAGAATCCCATAACGCCACGTCGTATCATACGCCTTCTCCAAGTCAAAGAAAACCTGAACCAGATGATGACGCAGGCGAAAAGCCTCCCTCACATCTGATTCAAGGGCAACTAGATGATCGATAGTTGACCGAAACCGTCGAAAGCCACACTGGGACACAGACAAGAATCCCCGTGATTCCAACACCCACACCAACCGCTCACTGACCATCCGTTCCATAAGTTTACAGACACAGCTAGTCAGAGCGATTGGGCGATAACTGGAAGGAGAAGTAGGGTCTTTGCCCGGTTTTACAATCGGGATGACCACTGCTGTCTTCCACGCTGCTGGAATAGAGCCCTCTGCCCACACACGGTTGAACATCCCCAGCAAGAACTGCTGGGAGGCAAGGGTCAGATGTTTCAACAGTTGATAGTGAACATCATCAGGCCCCGGGGCGGAGTCATGCGACTTGGACAAAGCTGAAACAAATTCCTGCCAGGTAAATGGTAAATTGTACTCCTCTAGCCCATCGGAGCGAAAGTCAAGAAAGCGAGCCTCTTCTCTACGCTTAATCCCGAGGAAACCAGGATCATAATGGTCATCACTCGAGATCCGCGCAAATGCAGATGCAAGACAATTGGCGATATCTGGCACAGAAGAGATCACGGTATTCGCCACCTTCAGCTGTGAAACCGGGGAAGGCACGCTCCTCCCCGAGATCTGGCGCACCTTCCGCCACACCTGCTGAGAAGGCGTGGAGCGCGTGATCGACGAAACATAAACTGCCCACGAAGCACGTCTAGCCTCACGGATGACATACCTGGCACGGGCACGACAGCGCTTAAACGCTACAAAGTTGCCAGTAGTCGGGCTGACCGTGAATGCACGCAACGCTCGCCGGCGGGCCTAAATGGCCTGCCCGCAAGCAGGCGCCCACCACGGAACAGGAACCCGCCGCGGCTGTGTGGACGTACGCGGGATAGTAGCATGAGCAGCAGCAAGGACCACATCAGTGAAATGAGTGGAAAGTTCATCCACATCAGAAAAGTCCTCAACCGCACGCTGAACCACAGCAGCCTCAGCAAAGGCTGACCATTCAGCACGCTTAAGCGCCCACCGGGCTGGCCTGGAAGCCACAGAACCCCCTTGTGTTGTGGACAACACAATGGGGAGGTGATCGCTTCCATGCAGATCGGCAGTGACAGCCCAAGTGAAGTGAACTGGGATGGCCAGCGAGCAAAAGGCTAAGTCCACCGCTGACCAATTGCCCGTTGCCAAGTTACAGTGTGTCATGGCTCCATCGTTCAGGATGCAAACGGACCCCCTCCGCATCCACTCCTCAAGGATCCTTCCCTTGTTGTCAGTATTAGGTCCTCCCCACTGGACATGGTGGCTGTTAAAGTCGCCCAGCAAGAGGAACGGGGCAGGAAGCTGTCGAACCAGGTCCTCCAGGTCACCAACCCCAAAGACCTCATCCGGTGGCAAATAAAGCGAACAGACAGTAATATCCAATCGGAAAGAAACTCGAACCGCTACCGCCTGAAATCTAGTGTGCAGAGGCACACTGGCATGCGGCTGAGAGTGTTGAACCAGCACTGCAACACCACCATGTGCACGTGGCACATGGTCTGCATCCAGACGGTAGACAGAGTAACCCCTAACAACCGGATTATCCGACGCCTTAAAGCAAGTTTCCTGAAGGCAGCAGCACAGAGGTCGCCAATGCGACAAAAGCAGCCGCAGCTCTTCTGCATGGGTCCGATAACTTTGACAGTTCCACTGAACGATGGTATGCGCAGGCATTAGGGCAGGCTTAAGACAACACCATCCTCCTCAACTCCTCCTCTGGGCGATCCGAAAACATCTGAATCCTCACCCGAATCAAAAGATGGAGTGAGGTTCAGAACAAAGTTGTCCTCGGAAGGAGGAAAAAGTTCCGGAGAATTAGAACAGGAAATCTCTTCCTGCTCCATGGGCAGAGTAGTATCACAATGTTGAGGGGACGCAATGGACCCCTCAGCAAGCTGGCCGTTCAACGACCGTTTCACCGTCTCTCCCGGTGGAGACGTCTTCACAGGCGGAGTTGAGGCTTTACCAGCAGAAGCCTTCTTCTTCGACGGCTTCTGTGGCGCACTCCGGGCAGGCGGAGGCTTAGCCGAAGCCTTCACCTGCCTGGGAACAGTTAGAGCATCAGGATCAGGAACAGTAACAGGAGCAGAAGCAGAAGCATTTGCAGGATGGGCAGAAGTCGACGGCACAGCAGCAACCGGGTCTGAAGGACCCAAAAGACCCTGCAAAGATGGATGTTGCTGGGTCAACAAAGTAACAAGCATGCCCACCGTCCTCGTCAAAGACCTGAGCTCAGCGCGCAAATCCGCCAAATCAGCAGACTCACTAACTGGGCCAGGCAATGACGCACTGCACACCTGGGCAAAAGAACGTGTTAGCGTCGGCGCCGATAGTTTGGCTTTCTTCCGGGCCTCTGAGTAGGAAAGCCCGTCCTTAACCTTCAATTCCTGAACACGACGTTCCTCAACATAAACATGGCAGTCCCGTGAAGAGGCCTGGTGCTGACCACCGCAGTTGACGCAGCGCGCCGGGGCAGCACAATCAGTGCCCTCATGGGCTGCCTGAGCACAGCTAACACAGGTTGGCTTAGCCTTACACGAACCGCTGGTATGACCAAAGCGTTGACAGCGGTAACACCGCATTGGGTTCGGGACATAACATCTGACCTTCAACCGCAGGTAACCGGCAGTAATGTGCTGCGGTGCAACCGGCGAATCAAAGGTCAGGAAAAAGGTGTCAGTTGGCTGGGCACCATTCTCGCCTTTCCGCGTCAAACGCCTAACGGCCGTAACGCCTTGTGACTTGAGTTCGTCCAGGATGACATCATCACTGAGACCCCTCAAATCAAAGCACGTCACGACCCCCTTCCTGCTATTTAAGGTACGATGCGGCTCCACACGCACCGGGCATAACCCCAGTGCACTCGCCTTCAAAAGCCTCTTTGCCTGAGCATCGTCCGCAACCTCCACAAGGTATCCCCCAGCACGGAGCCGAGAGATCTGAACTCTTCGGATCTGAACCACAGATCCCCTTTAGCGCTTTGTGGACAGCGAAAGGACCGAGTTGTGTAACATCTCGGCCCTCACCTGTCACCACCAGGAACTTCGGGACTTGGTCCCGACTCTTACGAACGTCTGGTAACTGGGCACTAGGCCCAACCATCTCAGGTTCCCTCCTCTGGCGCTTGCTAGTGCGGCGAGGAGGGAAAGAATTTTTGGGGGAAGAAGATTTTGTGGGGGAGGGGAGGGAAGAAGTTGCCATAGAGAGCAAAAAAGAAGTCGCGGCGGTGCGCTCCCCAGAAAAGAAAGCCCTGCGCGGCACTCGGGTGATGCAGGGCCGGAAGCTGCATATCCAGGGCCCTGCACCAGGAAGCTAACACCGCCGTCTATCTCGGTGAGGTGGCAGCCTAAGCATGCCGAGAGACGAGGCCACCAAGGAAGCCGTACACACCACCTCCCTCGATAACCCAAACAGTTCGGGTCCGTGATGCAGATGGATACAGCACAAGCCGCCTCCCAACATCGACAGGACCCGAAAGGTCATAGCCGATTGACCTTAGGCCGGCTCGCCCAGGCCACCCGTCCTCCGGAATAAGGAGCCAAAGCCCGAAAGCCAGGATCTCCGCCTCCACGGATTACTAGGTTGCAGCACACGGCCAACATGCTGGGGGATGAGGATGAAAAGCCCAGTGGCCAGAATGGGCAAATCGGAATCAAACCCAAAAGGGGATTCACACCGCCAAACATCCTCTAAGCAGCCACCCCGGGCCCGGTTTGTCTGGATGTCCCTTCACCGCTTTATGACTAGTGCTCGCGACGGGTGTTAAACCTGCCCGCCATACACACCGTAGGCGCACTTGCACACCGTAGTGTTGAGGTTGCTAGTGTTAAAGACGGACCAAAAAACCCTCCGCCATGCAGACCCTTGGCACACTAGCAGACCGTGATCTTGGGTTCCCTTTTAGTCGCCTTCTACGACACGCAGGGGTACGGTGGGCTTATTCTACCCCCAGCCCACAGGGGGCGACATGATCGTTCCGTGTGTAATCTAGTTAGGCTATCGTAATACTATATCAACCGTTAGTGATGCCGCCGAAGAATTTGAGTACCACTTGTTGGATCTGTAATTACGAACTTGTCTTTGAAACGCACGAACACAGCAAGCAGGATTACAGTGCCACCGCTAAAGAACATGACAGAATGATGCTGCGCAGTTAGGTCTACACATACACAAATCACACGTGATTGACAAACTTCATTTTCACGTTCAAAAGAATTAATAGTTTCGCCTGGGCAGGATTGACCTGGGCATCATTCCAATTGGTAGAATGACATCACTAGTCCCGTCCGTCTTCTAACAGGTGCGAGTAGAATGGCGACCAGGGAAACATACTTGTCCATAAGAGGGTAAATTTGTAGAAGGTAAAGTTACTGATAACTTTTCTATTCGAAGTGAGATAATCTGATGGACTGAGTAAACAGTAGACTTTAGCTGCATATAATAATTGTTCTGCCTGCATAGAGTACTTGTTCGCAACTCACGCGTTTAAAGTGTGCCTGCTGTTTACCCAGTCCATCAGATTATCTCACTTAGAATAGAAAACTTAACAGTAGTTTACCTTTTACAAATTTGCCGCTTAGAGAATTCTTTTAGGAACGTAGAGTGTTAGCAGCATTAAGCCTCTATGCTATAGCTTAATTACGATTTATAGCATTCAACTTGACGAATTTTCACACTACAAACTGGGCTAACAAAACGGGCGAATCTCCTGATGTGCTCGAATACTAGATTACATTGAAACAGAGTTCTTCATGCTTTGTTGAAGAAGTACTTTTGAGGCGGCTTAATTTAGTACGGCTTACACAAACAAATGCCTAAGCTTAGGGATCGAGTTCTTGCTTTATCATGCTGGTTTGTCAACATGGACTTGCTACGTAACAAAACGAAAATTTGATAAGATGGGAAAACTGATGGTGGTGATTGCTAGTTACTGAAAGACCAAAATTTACAATTTCTAGCTATACTGCATTTTTTCTTTACAATAGTAATTGAAATGGGGGTGGTGTATAACAGGCCGGCCGGTATTTAAGCAGGACCCTCTCTCTAATTAGCTTATTCCCAGGTAGATTCTTGGAGACCCTTGCTGACATTGAACTTCATTGTCACTTACCTTAGTTTCATCCAGGAGAAAGCAAAGCATCAACGAAAAGTTAGGTCAGAAATTAATTTTTTATACCACATACGTATGCAAGCTAAGACTATCAGCATAGATTAGAAAGCTAACGAGATATAGCATCTTATTTCTTCCAGTTCTACGTGGGGCCCTAGAGGGTTGCGGCTACTAATGCCTCTGCTAATGCTTTTGCATTCAAAGCAGCACGAAATCAAAGCATTATCAGACGTATTAATAGCCGCAACTACAGCGTGGTTCCAGCGTAGAAATGGAAGAAATAGGATGCTATATCTAGTTAACTTTCTAATATATGCTCTCATCGTCATTGACAGCAAAGCCACTAGAGAAGCAGCTCGTAAGTAGCTCACAGCTCGTAAGTAGCGCTTCTGTAATCCGGAAAATGTAAACTGCAGATGGATGTGCGATGGGCACATGCCATTCTTAGGCAGGTTACCTTAATGGGGTAGAGGGGTTACCAGGGCGTGTTACCAGGAGCTAATAAATGCATATACCTTCGTAGGACGTGGGAGCATCCATGTTGTAACTATCGTGTCATACTCCATTCCTTGTCACAAGGTCATCTGGGAGTGAAGCTGTGAGTTTCTTTTCCCGACCACAGGCCAGTTCATTCAGCATCGTCCGAATCGTATTTTACCAAAGCAACGTTAAAAAGCGCAAACTTTCTGGCAAGTGCGTGAACTGGCGTTGAGTCAGGAGGCGAAACATGCGATTTTTATCCCCGTCGGCCTTGGCTTGATGAGGCCTTCTGCTGTACTGCTTGACGCTCGTGAAACGCTGTTGCACACACAGGCGTCGCTTGTTTAGACTAATCTAAGCACGAGTGGTAATTATTTTGGCACTTATTTATAAGGTTAAAACCTCTACAGCGTCCGGTAAATAGTTACGATTGGTCATTCCACATTTGGCTGCACGGGGTCGTGACCCAGAACGAGACATGGAACATGCGGTAATATTACCATGGATACTCTGTCGAGTCCTACATGCTCTCCTTCATGCCACTATGGTTTTACTTAATAATTATCTGACCAACTTTGCGAAATTATCTGGAACACTTTGGTTACTGGATTCGAGCTTATTGGATCGTTTCTTGTTTTTATATCCAAATCTCTTAAATTACGATTGTATTTATTTTCATTACACAGATGATCGCATCGAAGAAATTTGCATATTTTGATTACGATGAAGGGAAGAATATGCAAGTTTATGGAACGGTAAGAAGTTCTATATAATATACTGATGTTTAGCATTTTTGTTTTATGCTCATCAGCCATTGTAGCGTCATTTTAGGTGGTTCATAAGTCCATTGGTAGACCAGCAATTTTTTAAAACGTCACTCAAGGGCAATGAAACCTGGATCAGGTGAATGGTAGTGGTGGGTAACAACGACTGACTTCATTTCAGGATGGTAGAAGAGTAGCTTGCTGGTGCGTGTTTAGCGGCACCATCTCTAAACTAATAATCGTGATAACGAAGTGAAAGGATGGAGTCGACAATCAAGTTAAGTCGAGCAAAGTCATTGCTGCACTTTGCAAGCTAAGAGCCGAAAAAAGCACTGTTAAGAGCCGAGCTTAGAAAGTCGGCCACTAGATGTCACCAGCAACCAGACGTCCAGGCAACACTAGGAAACAACCACGGGCGAAACAAAACCATGACTCGAAAAGAAGGAAAGTTACATGCCAAACAAACCAAGCAGTGGATGCACACCGCTAAACAAAACAAAACCCAGTGCGAAGCCGGGAACGACTGCCAATTGATGAATTGCAGGATGTGGATAACAGGATTTATTATTTTTTTTTGTTTAAGCAGTTGTCATATTGAACGCTCAGTGTTAAACAGTAGTTTTAGTTAAAGAACAAGTGACAAGGGTATAATAATTACACCTATTAATAACTTTCTAGCTGATACTTCTAAATCTTTACAGCATTTGAGTGAACTGCAATAATGGGAAAATGTCGCATTTCAACCTGAGTCTTAAATTTAGCACTCATGTCTGGTTTGGTCTCAAATTCACCAGACACCCATGGTTACTAGAAAATGCAAGGGACACTGCTATTTCACTTTAGCCTCTAAATGACGTCACTACAGGACAACAACAGCAGGAGATAACTGTTTTATCTGACAGTTATATTGCATTTACCCAAAGACCTTGGAATAGTAGTAGTATAGTCATTTACCTGATATGCACCTAACCATGGAGCTTGGATTATACGTAGCTTTGATAGGGTGGACCCACTAGTTGAACGCGTCTGAGCTAGAGCGCAGCTATTTCCCGTGGTAAAGTGTACACGAGCGAGATTCAGTTGATGACGGTTTTGCTCCCAAACCAATCCTCGAAGCAGACGACGCTGGTTTTTCAAACCAACAAAAAGGTTGTTTCAACTAGCGAGTAGTTTTTAACGAAATTAATGAATAATTATGAAATATCTGATGGTTCAATCTTTGCTGAACGTTAAAATACACATTAAAACAAAACGACAAATTCTTACCAGATTACCCACGACGAGAAGCTGACGTCGTTGCGTAGAAACCAAAACAATGGCATGCTTTATGATGATCGCTTGTGGCGGTGCTCTCCGTCTGATGACAAACGTTGCTATTTTCAGTCGCATTGTCAAATTGTACTGGTAGGTTAATGCACTTTAAAACAATTTGCACAACTGGAGCGGTCCGGCTTACGTTTGATGATGAGTACTCGTTCGTTTGTTAGTCCAATTTTGTATCGATTCATCAGCAAAATCAAAAGCCAATGAGATGCAAGAATCGGTAAAATGGCGAGAAAATGGGAGCAGAGACGTCAGACGCGTTTGATGCAGCTCCCAAAATCTCGCACGGTTTCTCACGGTAAAGCGTAATAGTAAGTAAGGCCACCCTATCAAAGCTACGTATAATCCAAGCTCCATGCACGTAACCTTATTGACATTTTACAGTTACATTGCATTTTCACAGTCAAGTTGTACTGCATTTACCTTGTAACCTTCTGTCTGTTGATCGATGCAGGCTTTGAGCTTTCTGGTTGGGCACTATCTTTGGTTGACTATTACCCCTTGTGTCTTGGAACCTAATTTTGATTTTACATAGGGGTTCAGTCATTGGCCTGCTCCTGGTTAAATTACATCTTCAACATCAAAATTAATACGGACATTTAGATGATGGACACTTTAGGCGATGGACATTTAGGCGGTGGACACTTAGGCGATATACTTTAGCATTGGACGTAAACCACTTGACACTTAGACGACGGGCAAAATGAAAGTTTAGCCTATACGTTACACTTTGAAATCGAAACTTGAACATGATAGCTTATCTTTAAAATTTTATAATTTACACTCACAATTAAAACGTTGATGCGAGACCGTAATTTTTGTTTAAGACTGTCCCCATGTGTGCACTACTGAGAACCACTTAATTAACTTTTAACATCCTGAGGATGCTTGGGGTGCGCAGAGGAAGGGTACCATTCTCGCTGTGTATTAACAGAATATTTAGAGAATCTCAAGTGGGGGGAGGGGGGGGGATTGTTTTCTCATTTTTGTAATTTTTTCGATTGTTATTAAAGGTTCGGCCAGTTGCCTTGGCTCGAATTTTACCAGGCAGGGTATGGAGTTACACCAGGAAACACCAGGATTCATCTAAAGGCCAAACCAGACTGACTGCTCGCGGTTGCATCACGACGCGAGATGGTGTAAGAACGACGTCAAAATCGATCAATAAACGGAACACCAACCATATGACTGCAGCAATTTTGACCTTCTAGGCATGTAGGGGAGATTCCAGCGGCTTATTTTGGATCCTACTTCCTCGTGCATCACTATTTGTCACTCCAACCCGCAGGGTCTATGGCTTAGGCTACGTTTACAATATAAAAGCTTGTGCATGAGCGTGGTGCTCGACGCGTACGCCAGTTCATGAGCAAAGCAGTGCGCGCGGACAATTGGCTTGCCCTGCTCGTGGTATCGTCACGCTAAAGCAAACGCTCTTTCATTTACAAATCAAACGCGTGAGCAGGCGCGTGAGCTTGATAATGCTGGCCGATACTCCGTTCCAACTATGCTGTTTCGCAACTTCTCCCTTCTATAGCACCAAGATTCGATGCCATACGAGTCAAGGTCACTGTAATTAAGATATATGGCCGTTTATTTTGAGCATTCAACCTTTTAGCACACCATGTTTTCCTTTCTTCTGGCACCGATGGAATCCGTTGATGCCGCCATTTTTTTTATCCCAGCATGCAACAACTAAGCGTGCGAGCGTCGCTTGGCGCTCACCGATCTAGGTCCAGTAGATATTCGCGTGACGCTTGAAAATAGCAAAACGCGCGCGTTGGCCCACCTGCTCTAAAATTGTAAATGGTCGCGCTTAAGCGTTGAGCATGAGAAAAACTCTAGATTCACGCGCCGAGCGTCACGCGTACGCGTCGAAATCAATATTATAAATGCACCCTTAGGCGAAATAGGTTGAAAAATTGATAAACGTTAAAAAAAATACACTAAAAATCAACAAACTTGTTTTTAATGTATTAATACCATTCTTTATGCTTGTAACTCAATGTCCAGCGCCCAGCAACTTCTAAAATACACATGTAATGTCGTCCGTCGCCTAAGTGTCAGTGAATCAGGCCTATCGAATACTAAATTCGATTACTTTACTGTCAATACTAATTTGAATAATAACAATAATAATTTTATTCAACTGCAATATATACAATTGTGCTGCTCGAAGCTGATAAAACAGCTTGCATGTGCATCCAAAAACCTCCTATTCATGTCTTTTAAGCATACGTACACCCAACGTTGTGCAATGAGTTGCGTTAGTTTTTCTTATTTTACATCTCATTATACATATACATAAATACATAAATAATGAATAAAGAAGACGACATCATAAGGTAAAGGGTAAACGAAGCAAGCAGTCTGCATTAAAGACCGGCCTTGTGAGGATACACAATACACTAGTCTGAGAAAGAAAGAGTATACAACTGCCCCGACTGGAACTCGAACCCAGGACATCCCGTTTACTAGCCGGGTGCTCTAACCACTGCGCTACCGGGGCGGGTTCTAGCTACAGGCTTCAGCCGCGCTAAGTAGATGTTCAATCTTTTTCAGTGGTGACATAGAAATCACAAACAAAATTTAGCATTTTTCCTCTTTTATCATTTTTTTTTCATACGTAGTCGACTCTTTAGTCCACATTTCTCTTACCTTTAGTTTCATTTCCTTTATAATAGGAAAATTCAGCATATTTTTTTTCGTGTTTTGTTAAAAATATTTGGAATGTAACATTTATTATTTCTTTTTCTGTATGTGTTATTCCATCTTCGTAAAATGTAGGATGGATTCACGTTTCTTGCCCTTTCAGTGTTACTTATTCTGCTGCGTTTAAATAAATTTGTGTAATAGTTTTTGTATTACATAATCTCACAGTTCTATTATTCTAAAAATTTTCTTTTCTTTATATTAATATTAATAATAATACTAATACTTACTTGAATACCGTCTAGACTAATACTAAAAGGAGCCTAATTTGAATAATAATTGTCTTAGAGACGTTAAAATAGTGTTTCCTGACCTCAATTTATTCACTGCAGTTATTTGTCTTTTGCAGTCTTCACCACCACTGTACAACTTTTCGTTAGTGACAGCACCAACGGCTATATTTTGGAGTAACAACGACCCATTCGCCTCTGCAGTTGACATTGCTATCCTCTTCAAGGCATTGCCCAACATATTTCACAGACATCTAGTTGAAACTCCGTTATTCAGCCATTATAATTACCAATGGTCGTACAATATGAGGGAAGTTATGGCAGGCAAGCTGATTAACATACTGAATGATTTTAGCTACAACACATGCCTTTGAAGTAGAAAGTCCGCTTTATTGCTTTATTTTGTGTTTATCTCAATTGTACATTTGCTTATTTCAGTTAAACATCATCAATTTTTATCAGTGTACTTTTTAACAAGTAAATTAAGTGAAACTTCAATCATATACTATAACCCTTTTCTTACGGCACACTTGACGTTTTTGTTTGTATTGCTTCATTTTGTGTTCTAACCATTCTATACCACACGCCATGGCTGTTTGCTGTGACGTGCATATCACGTGACTGGGCTAGTCCAATCAGACGGCCAAACAGCCGTTATTCTCGTTCGTCATTGGCTAACTCATGGTGACGTCACAGCAAACAGCCATTGCGCATGGTTTAGAGCGAGTGGATTTATCGACATCATTTGTAAATGAGATCTGGACTGACGATTTGGGCTAACGATTTAGGAACGCCACATTTGAAAAGGAAGAGGGGAAATGGGGGGGGGGGGTGGAGAGGCGGCAATGACTAGGTTTGTAAAGCCCAGAAAGGTGGCGCGCTCAGGCATTTTCTGCATTTCCTATCCTAGAAACGTAGTTTAAAAAAAGATTACGTCATACACTGAAAAGAATAGTTGAATCTTTTACGTAAATACTTATCAGTTTTTAATTACATATCCTTCTGAAATAGTTTCTTTCAACTGTGGACGTGAGGGCACCTCTCCGGTGGCTTTCCTGTGCTTTTTTTTCTACAGTTGCCTAATATGTAGACATATTATTTACAAATAAAGGAGCTAGAATTTTTACAATTAGTGATGTTATAATTATGTTACTAAATGGAAGTGCATTACTGAGTGACGGATAAATGAATATCCAATACCCAGTGCTTCACAGGTCAGTTTATAAAAACCTCTTAAATATTTCTGGCACATATTTATTGGTGACCGTCATCCGGGTAGATAAGTGATGCTGTCTGAAAACATGGAATTAAATAATACCTGCTTTCATCAACGGCACCAGAGGGCAGCATAATGTCTGGTTCTCGTAGGAGGCGAAACTTGAAATAAACAAGCGGCTACAGCGACTGCCTAGTCGCATCCGGTCTTCTGTACAGTTTTGCCACAACCAATAGTGAGGCAAACTTCTTTATCACGCATTGCAACAGCTATCTCTATTATAGCGTATAATCTAAAAGCAGTAACCATCAGAATTGCCCATTAAAAAAGTGTTAGCTTTTAAGCTTATTTTACATTTTAGGCGTAATTGTCTGCGTTTAGGCCTAATTTACAACTTTAATTCGTAAGTAGGAACTAACGGAGATTTGGATTGCATACAGTAAGGCTATTCATTTTTGCAATACGGTATGCCTTCGGGCATACAGTGACAGTGTCACAACGTAATGCGCAACGTAGATCAGTGGTAGTAGGGAAAGGACAGGAGAAACGCTGTTGAGAAAGCCAGCAGCGACTCGTAGCAACGGTCAAGTTGCTACGGTAACGTGATTTTAGACCTAATTTTCATTTTTTACGCCTAATTTTTTTAACGGCAGTTTTAGTTTCGTAAGTAGCACATAGGCCTACTTGGTTCGACCGTAAGCCTATTCATTCATGCAACAATGCCACAAGACTCTTTCAAACGAAGCTAAATATTTTTGTTTTTACGGCTGCGTTAACACAAATCCTTAGGATTTCAATTCGACGATGAAATTTTATTATTTAATTTAGTTAGGTCGAAGAAGTCTGTTAGCTATAAGGTGGTAACAATGCATGTTATTTAACTAACTTTTGACACTGAATTTAACGTTGTAAACAGTGGTCGTCGTCTCTATCTGGTACCGTTGCGAAGTTGAAAAAAAGCGACGGACGGACGGACAAGGTCGTTGCAATAGTCTTCTCAGCCGATACGGCTGTACAGAAAACTAAAAATGGCAGCATAGTTATCATGGTAACTATGGCAATAGCAACAATTCCATCGGAAATTGACAAAGTACTCGTGCATGGGCAACGTCCGAAGTTGAAGAACTTATTCTGTGTTCGATTCAAACCGTATTCAGTTCGTCACAAGAAACGTGAACCACGGAAAAAGCTTCAACAAAAGCAGCCACTAGGACGCTTTCTGATACAGTAAACCATGCGTTACACTTAGCGCCACTCGTAACTACAACCCGTTTTAAAATTGAATGTTGGATTAAAAAAATTACAACTTGGTCAGACAGGTCTGATCTATCTTAAAATTATTTTAATGTCCTAATCTGAAATACGGTATTTTTAAGCAATTAATTTTTTATTCTTATCATGATCAATTTGCGTTAGTGACGCTAAGTAGTTTCAATCCCCATGATGCTTTGCTCTTCCTGTTACTTGACGACAGAGCGCTCTGGTGATAAATTGTTGAAAGCAGGTACTATATAGTTTCATCCAAATGTTTAGTGTTATCAGAGAAAGAGTGGCAACTGCATATTCTACCCTGACCGTCATCGTTGGGGAACTGCACGCGAATCTAAATGACACAAAGCAGCATGGAGAATGAACAGTCATCCATCTTGTTGCATCTTTAGGATTCCTATGTCCACCACTAATGACGGTCACCCCTGAACGTCATTGGTGTCGACGGTCACTTAGGGTCCGTCAGGTGCTTGTAGATTGCCACCATCTTGAAGGTGTTCGTCTCCGTTTCCATCTTCTGTGAGACTTAATGCGTCAGTAGCAACCCAGACCACTACACTGTGACTCGGACCACTGCACTGTGACTAAAGTTGGTGCTAATGACCTAGCTGTTGACGCACCACAAAGCCTCAATGCCGCCCCCCCCCCCCGAAATTCGTGGGAAAAATATTTGGGATGTTTCTTGTAAAATTATGTGAAGCTGTATTTATAGGCCCTCCAGTTGCCAATCACGTTTCCCTTCAAATCTCCCTGTTGCAATGCATTGCTAAGATTTAGGCAAGCAGTTAATGAAGACAACATTTTAAAAGATAGTAGCACCGGCTTCAAATTGCTAATGTCAAGTATATTTAACGGTTTATTTCGATCGATGCAACTGCCTGCATCCGGATCAGCTCCAGCTGATCAGCAACTGGCGTGTAGATCCTGTCAAAGTGAAATCCAGGGTTCAATAAACAACAGTGAAATAAAAGCTACAGGAAAAAATCCTGGAAGATGAAGGAAATTAACTACGGTAAAAACGGCAGTGAGGAAAATAGGCCTAGTGACATATGAGCCAAGGCAACTGACCTAACTGACCTCTTGAAACCACAAAATAACAAAACAAAACTACAAAAAAGCTAAACGATTCATCCATCCAATCATTAGATTGCCTCAGATGATTCAGATTGCTCAATGAAAATTTTGAAAAAAATTAAGTTTGCAATGTGGATTAAAAATTTTGTTCATAGATAGAAGAGCATTTGATGACACCTCCAGTGTGTCAGTCAGTGAGCCCATCTATCCAAGAAGCCGCGGCATACACCACAGAGCCACAAAAGATGTATCGACCAGGGTTCATATCGTCCCTCTTATGGCGGCGCAATACACTGTAGCGCTTACGGGAGCACTGTCTGGCAATGGCTACCTAACGAATTATTGAATGATTTATTTTATTCTAGTTCAAGAACCATCACGTCATACACTCACAGTCTAATGTTCATTTAAGCCTACCTAAACTTAGCTTAAATACATACAAAGAAGAGACCGTTATAATTCCACTGCTTCACGTAACCGACACTGCTTACCCTATTAAATTGAATTCTGAACATTCACAACACAATGTAACAGGTGTGTTCCTTTTCCCATGAACATTCACTAAACGTTACATGTACTGTATTTCAAGATTGCACGTTCACCATTGTTGGGAGTTGTTTTCCATGAGCATTCGCCAAACAATATAACATAACAGTATTCCAAAATTACTCACTCCCCATTGTTGGGAGACTGTTTCCATGAACATTCACAAAACATTGTACCACGTATACTGTTGCAAGATTGCTAGTTCCCAGTTGTTGATTACTTTGAACATTTGGGCTGGATTGATACTTGGGTGGGTGACCGCCTGGGAATCTGGCTGTTGCAGACATAGGGCCTTAGGGCTTCGGGCAGATGACCAGGAGTGGTTAACGCTCGTTAAACCCTTTGAAACCCTTTGAACATTCACTGAACAATGTCACATGTGCTGTATTCCTCGATTACTCGTTCCAATTGTTGGGAACTGTTTCCATGAACATTCATTAACAATGTGTACATGTATGTATTCCGAGAATGCTCATTCTCCACCGGTATTACTTTTTCCGTTCAAAGGGTTTTAGCGAGCGTTAACCACTCCTGGTCATCTGCCCGACGAAGCCCGTGAACAGTAACTGACAATGTAACATGTAATGTATTTTAAGATTGCTCATTCCCCATTGTTGGGGACTGTTCCATGAACATTCACTAAACAATGTAACATCTACTGTATTCCAAGATTGCTTGCTCTAATTGTTAGGGACTTTCCATTGTTAGGGACTTTGTGGGTTGATGCTGGCGAGCCAATGAATGCTGCTAGTTTTGTGTATGCGGAACCTAAGTAGGGGCCTATCTGATTTAGTTGATAATATTTTGTTAGACTATTGTGGGACCAGTGATTAGATAGAGTCCGCACGGTTCTTGGTGCTGCGGGAAAAGAGAACTCGCTGCATTTAGGCTTGCCTCAGTTATGTTTGCGGTATGTACGTCATGTCCATCCTCCATGCCCTTGGGCTTCGCATCCCCAGATCCATCTGGTCTTTGAACCATGTTACACAACTTGTGACATATTTTGTGATGCTTCTTATGTTCAGGGAGGTAACGAAGGGAGGAGTGGATGTAGTTGTCGTGTCATTAAAGTTTTGTTTACGGCGCCGCCTCCACGCAGTTGCCTCAAGCATTGTCTGTGAGCGTATAGCGATCTCCGTAGCCATGGATGGACTCCTTGACCTTCGTCTGCCGTCCTTCTCGATTGTAACTGACTCCCTGTCGGTTCTGACCCAGCTGCGTAATGCAACCGCTTGCTTTATCATGAGCGACCCTCTGGTTTTCACGATCTGTTGGAAACTGTGGACAGCCTGTCAAACGTCTCATGTAACGATAAGGTGGGTAAAAGGGCACGCGAACTGTTAAGGGAATGAATATGCTAATGCACTTGCCAAGGAAGCCACGCGAAGCATTGGTATAGATGCTAAGTTGGTTTTATGCGTGAAGACCAAGCATGCTGTGCTGAAGACTTGGATCCTAAAAGAGTGGAATGCTGAGTGGGATAGAGTATCTTCTGGGCTCATGCTGTATTCGCTGCTGCCAAAGTGCGGGTGTAGCTCAGTTCTTGATGTCCTGCTTAACTGGATGTCCAGATATCTCACCCGTTTGCGAACTGGACTTGGGTGAATTGACTCTGACATTTGCCCAATGTGTGGAGTTTTAGCAGACGCTGAGCACTTCCTGTTTTTTTTTTGCTAACAGTTTGATCGAGAACGGGCTGCAACTGCATGTTGGGTTGCATCGTTTCCGTCTTTTCGTAGCTTCTTGTCCACTGACCTGGTGCGTATTTGCACTGTTCGCATATTCAGTGCAGTTGCAAGATATTGCGCTGTGACTAAAATGCTGCTGTGACCTTATGTTCCCCAAATTAGTGAGCTATCACTTGGTCGGTGAGTTTGGTGGAGGTGGTGGCAGTAGAATGGCGATCACTATCAGATTTTGGGTGTACTGGGACCTCTAACTGTCACTGTGATCACGATGGAAGCAGGTAATGGTTTGGACTTGTGGTTTCCCTGGCTTGAGTTTGCAATGGTGAATAGAGTAAGTTAGTTTTGGTATTAGGATAGAAGGAAGGCCTTAATAAACCTATTCTGATTCTGATTATTTTCTAAACAATTTAACATGTGCTGCATCAACATTCGTTAAACAATGTAACATGGACTGTATTTCAAAATTGCTTGTTTCTGGTTGTTGGAGCGCTATTTCGATGGAAAGTTAAATTTGGCATTCCTTTTCCTCCTACCCTGCTCAAGTGAATAATCTATTTCGGCTGTGAGAGGCGTATTCGTTCCTGGAGAAAGTTAAGACTGCCCTAGGAGACCAGAAGGTCTAAGTATTGAATTTCAAGCCAGTGAAATCCTTGAACCACGGAAATGAGTTCCTAGTCTTTTATTCCATCTACAACACGATCAATTCTCGTGGTTGATGCAACAGTTTGAGTTTAGTCATTGTCATCATCGACCACGTCATTGTCCATAATCTTGTTGCACTGAGGGGCGTTTGTTCATACAAAGACTGTGACTACACAAATTTCAGAAAGAACCTTTTGCAAGCCTCAAGGTTTAAAAGCAGTAGGCCGATAAATACGCTACGTTGGTAGGAATGTATCCTAAAGTTATAAACGAACATCAAACACGTTACAGATTGCTTAATATCAACGAGGTTGACGTTTTGACAGCACTCCTTCACTCCGCCTCTCCCCCCCCCCCCCAAAAAAAAATGGAAACTAGGTATGTGTTAAAACAAACACAGCTATTAAGTCTTTAATCAGGGCTTGATTATTTTACAGGTTTGTGACAATTAACGCAAGTACTTTCAAAAAGTGAGCTTTCCCCAATCCCCGACACATTACACTACTCCGTTTCCAACAAATGAGCAATTATCGTATAAGGTAAATCATCTATTTTCACGGATATGTGTTTTAATGGTAAGGTGTGATCTCCAACTAACGTATTGACTTATTTCAGTTTACCATTAATATTGAATTTAAGAATTTTTGCATATGGCTGATGTAAATTCCTGAACGGAAATTTCCGGTGTAGAAACTTCCTGCCTAGTAAAGTTACAGCTAAGGAAAAACGTCATTTTTCTTTCTGACCCCGTTTTCGAAATTCGTGGTTGAGGTAAAACCTTTTTTTTTTTTTCGAATTTGATACTTTAAATAAGATTAGAGTAGCCTATAAAATGCGCTATGAGCTTGAGTCGTCGGTTTTTGAATGTATTTCAAAGTGTCAGTAGCCTAGTTTTCTTACCGTCTGGACAAAATGTTGCCTGGTTAGGCTTACTTGCGACATATTTTTTCGTGTTGGTACCAAAAATGTCGCTAGAGTCCGGCCACTGAAAGAATGACTCGGCGTTCGTCGAATATCGCGCTCTTTTGCTAGTAGGATAGGTGCACCTTGCCAACAGCGAGTTCAATCGAGCCCAGACATGGCGTCGAATTTGACTCCGTTAGCGAAGCGCGGTAAAACTTAACACAGTCAAGCTCTGGAGATGTTTAAAACGTCGTCTAGTATTTCGAATCCAGGGTGAGTGAATTTGGAGAGTATAGAACTAACACGCAATCCTGAAAGTGTGCAGTAGCTGCTACTGGAGTGTTGTAACGTTTTGCTAAATTTGCTATACGTCTCATGCAAGGCGCGTTAAGCCTATAGCTTTTCCGGGCAAGTGATGCAAGGTATCTTGATTATCTTGTGCACAAGTGATGTAGAGACGCCGGGGGAAAAACAAAGGCCGCGTCTATCACCCATTTCGCAGCTCAATTTGTTCGACACGTCAATAAGACGTATTATTGTAGACATGCGGACAAATAAACAACTCCCTATTCTTAAGAAAGTGTCGGCAGAGCAAAGGAATGCTTAGGGTTTGCTGGAAAAAAGATAGCCGTCTTGTTAGAAGTCTTGGTAAATAAAAATAAAAAATCCATTGTGCTCTTATTTGTGTTATTTCCCAGCTGCTGATTATAATGTACTGTTTACAAACTAAATTGACAAATTGGCATGAGGATTGGTTGGGGGGGGGGGGCGAAGCGCACCTAGTTTTCCATATTTTTATGGTAGTAATCGGCGCTATACAGCAATTAAAGTAAGGGGCGGTGATAAAGAAAACGCGGGATAACGATGCACCGATTCCTTGTTTCGTGCTACGATTCAAAATGTTTGTCAACAGAGCAAATCATTGAAAGAAGATACGTGCAACACTACAGAGTTAACGTCTGGATGCAAGAAATCTCACGAAATGATCGGGAGTGGACTAAACAGATGCTGATTTACAGCTCCACTTTGTTCTACGTATGTAAACAAACGAGAGGTCAACGAGAGTTTGACAACTAACACTGTCAATGTATTTGTTTTCCCCGTTTATCTAGGATTTGCACACGTTTCAAGGTAACACGTGTAAATTTATTGTAAACTATTTTCAACTCGCCAGGCTTTTGTTATCGAAAGTAATAGAACACTGCCGAAATCACGAGACGGCTACGGCCGATTTAACAGTTGCCGTACGCAGACCAACAGTTTTTCGTGTTAGGTATAGTATGCTTATTTTAGACATGTGGAGCTCGTCTTATTCTTCATTTGTCTTATTTTACTTTACTTATTTAAAGTAAAATTTAAATTTTACTTATTTAATAAAAAAAAATTAAAGGGATTTAATTTAATATTTCACTATTATTTTGTTTGTTTGGATTTTGGACAGCTGAATTTGGATGGCTTGCCTGCGTAACTTGTTGTTGCTGGCAACCATAGGGGAGGATGAATGATGCTTTAAGCGAGAGCGACGTTTATATTTTCAGTAACGAACCTTGTTTTTAAGTGTATATCGTTTTTAAAAGTACTTCTAGTGGAAGAAAAATTTTCTCACTTCACTATGTTATGAGAGGAACCACAACTTATCTTTCTTTGCTGCTAAAATTATTTTATGTGTTGACGTAGCCATAACAACGTCTCAAAACGATCATTCCAATTGAATTCATTGCTAATGCACGGACTACCTCGATCCGATCGTGTACGTAGCGCTGCCAAACCATGGAAGAATCCTTGGTAACGGGTAATGAATGGCCAAGAGTGCACCTTACATGCACATAAAACAAGCAAGCGAGGTCACGACTTAAACAATCGATGATAACACCAAGTCATTCTCTCAGTGGGCCTACTATAGTGTACGGAGCCCTGTAGAGACATACCAAAAAAAAAATTTGGTTTGTTATCTCGACATAAACAATTCATTATCTGGAGATAACATAGTATATTACTACTTCCGTTACTACTTCCGTTACTACTTCCGGTACTACTTCCGTTACTACTTCCGGTACTACTTCCGTTACTACTTCCCGTAAGATCGCAGAAACGGAAGTTCGTTATGTCGAGATCGTTATCTCGACATAACGAATTTCCGTTTCTGCGATCTTACGGGAAATAGTAATGGAAGTTGTGGAGTCGTCACTTGTGTGCTCCACAATGGCAGCCATCAATTTCATGTCTATATGTTAACCCTACCAAGATAACCCTTTAACCACTAAATAGGCTGTTCCATAATTGTATATAATCTTAAGTGTATCACATGACTTCCCTGTATTTAAGGAGCAGTAAACAGGAAGTTCGCTGTCTTATCAGCTGTAGCCTACACTCTGGTAGTCCGTGTGTTTATTACCATTGGTGCCCACGCTGGGCTAAGGTGTGTCCCCGCCTAGGACATCACAGTTGGCGACGAGTCCGGTACCTTTGGTAATCTTTAAAAACTTAAGCTTAACCTGATAGGTCTTCAACCACATCTTTGCTCCATATTTGTGGTAAGTTGCAAATTTTTTTCATTTTGGCAATGAAAATTAGTGCTCTGAATTCCTACAGAGTTTAAACTTTTTCAAACAGTGTTATTTTGACGTGGTAGTGCTGTGTGGTACGAAATGATAATAGTTAAATTTAGTACCTTAACAACTAGAACCGAAGTGGGCAATTGGATTTATTATGGTTAATTTTACCTTGGCAGTGTTCTAGAGCGACGCACTGGCGTGTCCGCACAGGCAGTACTATAAACCTGAAGGTTCGAAAAATGCGCTGCTAAATTAACCCTTGTAAATTCGATTGTGCCATTGCCCATATTCGGGCTAGTGTGTGCCGGTGTAAAATTTAACACCGTAGGTTTATGCTCAAACTTAGTGAAATCTGGTCTGTGCTGAGGCTTAGGCCAGAAGTGTTGTTTTGTAAAACGTTGCAAATGGTGAACGTAAAACATTTTTTCAAAGCCTAGTCCCTTTAAATTTAACTTGTAGGCAGTTAATTTATACAACTAGGTAGGCTACAGTCAAGCTTGATTTATTTCTGTGTTTAAATAAGTGACCGGTAGTCTTGAGTGCTCCAGTTTAATCCTTGCATGTTAAACAGGATTGTAATTAAATTTAATTAAATTTAATTTTGTAGGCTTATGCCAAAGACAGGTGTCGGTAGCAAACCACCTGTAACTGCTAAAGTTAGCAGTGAAAGTGAAACTGAAAATAATTCAGTAGTGAACGCAAGCGTTAATGAAGCTAGTTCTAATTTAATTCTAAATTTTGAATCTAGTGATAGTGAAGACGACGTCAACATGGGTTCGTCTAAAACCGCTGGTTTATTTTCGGAATTCGATTGCGAGTCTGACACATGGGAGAAATACTCCAGCCGAATTCGTTACTTTTTTTTAGCTAAAGAAATACCAGCAACCAAGCAAGTTAATTTTCTAATGGCATCTGTGGGCCAGAAAATGTTTGATAGAATTCTTAATATCCTCTCACCTGATTTGCCCGACTCATTAACATTTGATGAGCTCGTTAAAAAAGTTTTAGACGACATTGAGCCAGTGCCCTCAGTGGTATCTGAGCGTGTTAAATTCTTTAGAAGATCGCAAAAATCAGATGAGAGTATCGGGGAATATTTAGCTGCCTTAAAGCTAATGACGAAGTATTGTGACTTCGCAAAAATTAAAGACATTAACAGCGAAATGATTAGGGATCGCCTAATTGGGGGGATCCAATCAGAAGTCATTCAACGCGAGTTGTTGAAGCAGACTCTGGATTTAAAGGCTACAACATCCTTAGCTTTATCCTTAGAATCTGCTGAAACAGACCAAAGCGTTTTGAGAAGCCATTCTAGAGCTGTTAACTACGTAGCTAAAAAATCGGGCAAAACATCAAGTAGGCCTAAATCCACTAAGGATTTCATTTGCTATTGTTGCGGCAAAAATGGCCACGTGAAAACACGTTGTAAATATCGAGACTATACTTGTGGCCGTTGCCACACTGTCGGCCATTTAAAAGCCGTGTGCCGAAAAGCTAGTCATTCGAATAGAACTTTAAAATCACTCGACCACCCTAAAGCAAGTTCTAGCACAAATTTTAAGGCTAGGCCGAACACTAAACAAAAGTATAGCTACAAAAAACGCGTCAACAAACTCGAACGCGATAGCGAAAGTGATAGTGAAGAAGGCCAGGATGTTGTAGCCGAAAATTCAGAGTCTGGTTCCGGGTCTGATGACGATTCAGACAACGACTATCTTGTACTGAAAAATAATACTCTTGGACTGAGTCAGGCTGCGGACCAGATTTCAATTCCCCTACAAACCAACAAAATAATAGTAGTAGTTAATTCTATGAAAATCCATAAATGGAAAATGCCAGTCTGCCTAAATGGTGTCAAGCTAGAAATGGAACTTGATTCCGGGGCAGATGCATCCATTATCCCTATTGAGTGGCATCAAAAATATTTTGCGGACTGTCCTTTAAAACTCAGTCCGTACTCGATACACTCATACACTGACGGAATTGAGAACACGATTTACACTGTAAGTCTGAAGGTTGAAGTTCAAGGTCAAATCGAACATTTGGATGCGTTAGTTTCAAAATTATATAAACCTGCATTAATGGGAAAGGATTGGCTTTCTATTTTTCGAGTTAATTTCCATCCTTTTTACGACCTACAAACGAAAGTGAAACCTAAGAAAAGTGTTAAGAAAATTAAAACTAGCATTACGCCAGTTGACACTTCCGAAATAGTGAAGGGTTTCCCGGAGCTATTTTCTGAAGGCATGGGTAAGTTTAAGAATTTTAAAGCCAAAATTCATTTAAAACCTGATGCCAAGCCTGTGTACAGTCGTGTAAGACCGGTTCCGTTAGCACTCAAAGAAAAGGTTAACCAAGAAATTCGTAGATTGGTTGGCCTTGGAATTCTAGAGCCTGTGGAAACTTCTCAGTGGTCTACGCCGATCGTCATAGTTCACAAAGCGGATGGTCAAATCCGAGTGATTGGTGATTATAAAACCACCGTGAACCCTCAACTCGAAGTCGACCACTATCCAGTTCCCACGGCCGCAGAATTATTCAGTGAATTAGCAGGCAGTGACACTTTTTCCCTTATCGATCTTAAGGATGCATTTCTGCAAATTGAACTCGACAAAGAGTCACTAGAAGCTTTGACAATAAATACACCCCTGGGTTTGTTTAGATGGCTTCGTGTACCCCTGGGCCTGGCGTCCAGTCCTGGAATTTTCCAGAGGGTAATGACTCAAGTCACCAGTAAAATCCCCAAATGTCTCCCGTTTTATGATGACATCCTGGTGAGCGGGAAGGGGGGTGAGCATGACGAATCGTTAAATAAACTGTTAAATGCTTTACAAGATGCAGGAGCCAAACTTAGGATCGAGAAGTGCAAACTGTCGCGGCCTGAATTAAAATATTTAGGCCACATGATAAATGCAGAAGGCTTGCATACACTCCCTGAGGTTATCGAAGCAGTCACAAACGCTCCTAACCCAACATGTATTCAAGAGCTACAGAGCTTTCTGGGTTTTGTAAACCATTACTCAAAATATCTACCGAATCTCGCTCATATTCTGTCACCAGTAACACGTTTGTTAAGCCCAAGTGTGAAGTGGGTTTGGGGGGCAGAATGCGACCGAGCCGTGAGTAAAGTAAAAGAATTATTTCTTAAATCAAAAGTTCTGGTTCATTACGATCCGAAATTAAAGCTCAAACTCGTTTGTGACGGCTCACCCTACGGAATAGGCTCGTGCCTGATGCATGTCATGAAAAACGGTGAATCACGGCCGATAGCTTTCGCTTCACGTAAACTCACTCAAGCGGAAAGAGGCTACTCTCATTTTGACCGGGAAGCGCTCAGCGTGGCTTGGGGAGTGAAACGGTTTCATGAATACGTTTATGGTCAGCGATTCATACTGCAGTCTGATCAGAAGGCTTTAGTTTGGATTTTTGGCCCTAAAAAAGGAATACCGCAGATGGCAGCCGCCAGGGTTCAGCGTTGGGCAGTGATGCTTAATGCTTACGATTACGAATTC
>JAHWFP010217230.1:0-15903 GCA_023313725.1 Lithobius niger | reverse complement strand
GTTGTTCGTAGTTTTGGTATGGCTCTGATAATTTATTTTACCCCGTTTCAAAAAAAAAAAAAAAGCGGACGTAGTTATTTATCCATCCGCCGGAAAGAGGTGGCGCTTAATCCGGTCCACGTGCGGTGAATCAAAATCGTTTCTAGCCACCATTTCCCCCCACTACTGTCAACAATTCTGTTTGCGTCCAATCTATCTTCTTTGGTACAAAAATAAACTTTTCTGCTTTGAGCTTACAATGCGCCAGTATAGGGAAAAGTTGGGAGAGTCTAAATCCCATTGTGAGAACGGCTGAACGTCCTTCTACGAACCTCTTTAAAACTTCAACCTAAAGATACTTGGATTGTCCTACGTATACCGCTTGCGTTTCCGAGTCGACCCACGTTTTCTACTTTCTCACTTAAACTTTAACTTTAATTTATTTAGTTGAGACGCCCAGTATATGAGCATGGTACAACAAAAAATTCGTTTCAAAGAAACAATAACGCAGCAAAGAAAACAAAATCATGAGACAATCTATGGTAAAAGTAACAAATCAGATAAAAATCATTTGGGTAAAATGGAGGAAAAAAAAGGAGTGGCTTGGTGTTTTTCCACCAGAGACGTTCGCGCCGCTTGGTGGGTCAACGTATTTGAGTTTCCAACTGGAATGAGCCCAGTGCTTATACTTCGCACGTACAGAATTTCCCCCGAGTGAAGACAAAATTCCCCTTTTTTTTCCCGTATATAATAAAATTTCCCTTTTTTACTTCCCTTTCATTATATTACTAATTTTTTACATTTCCTAATTTAAAAAAATGATGAGCCCGTTTTAATGGTACAGGAGTGCTACCTATTGGCGCAAATTGAAAATAAAATTCAAACGACTATTTTTTATTAGAAATGGTTCTCCTTCCGTTCCTACCGGAAGTGATGTGATTGGCCCTTAAAATTAGTACTCACATTATTTTTTTTTTAATTTTAGCCTTAATAAACCAGCAACGGACAAGAAATAAACGCTAACCAAATTGTAAATTAGGGTTGGGTAAGGGTTTAAAATGTTGACACGCGTTTCTTGGAGTAGAAGTTTCGAAATGGTATATGAATGGAGAGAAGAGTCACTACATGGAGTCACTAAAGAAAATTGTAACGTGCAAATAAAACACCGAATTTCCCCATTTTTTCCCTTTTTCCCTGTTTAATATTTTTTTCCCTTTGAAGAGCATTTTTCCCATAAAAAGGGAAAAATTCCTTTTAAGTAGTAGCACTGAATGAGCCATCAACATATGAAGCAAGGTCATCTGAGATAAAACTAAAAGGAACTCCTGTGTTCAACGTTGCAACGGTCAACTTTTAGAAGAAGCATTAACGTTACTCTACGTTGTTAGTGATTAGGGTGGAGTGCACAAATTTTTTTTTTTAATTCCTCATTGGCAGAATGTGAAAAAGTTGCTCTTGGCAGCATTATCACACACAAAAAAAAATTTCATCACTCTAGGGTCCTGTCTTGAGATGTCCCAAGGGCCTTCAAGTTTTACATTGGGTGGAACGATGAAAAGCAATGGGTGGAACGACGAAAAGAGTGAAAATGATGATTTGACCGTTTTAAAATCTAATTTTAAAGATTATTTCATTCGATTCTCTCAGAAACTACGTTAGCATGCCGCAATTACAAAGAATTATATATTTTTTTAAGAACTAGAAATAATAGAGGATCGAAAATTGGCCAAAATGGCCTTTTAAGCAATTTTGGCCCATAACTACTACTTACACTATTGCGCAGAACAAATTTTTTTTTGCCAACTACGGCTACCTTTCTTAGTATCAAAGTGTTTCAAATGAGATAATGTTAAAATTAAATTTAAAACCAGTCAAATCACAATTTTTTCGCCATTCTGCCCATTGCAGTACAATGTTAAACTTGAAGGCCCTCGGGGCACCTCACGACATGACCATTGACCCCAGAGTGATGAAATGTTTTGTGTGTGGTAGTGATGCCCAAGAGTAATTATTCCACACTCTTCCAATAAGGAATTCCGGAAAAAAGGTTTCTACACTTCACTCCATTAACGATCTTATGCTCAGCGACATCCATGTCCTCTCTCCAACTTACTCTCTCCAAAGAGAACAACGCAACTTGCTCCAACATCCCAAGCATATTTTCCTACTGTTAAAGAGAAATTCCGAGATTTATATTACCTTATGCATTCCTTTGGAATCTAATAGCCTTAAGTCGATTCCACACAGAAAAACTGGCAAATATCATGAAGTAGTCCGTCCAAATTTTCTTAAAACTTCGTGATTTGATTGTGACAAATTGCTCCATTCTGATTTCATATCATGGCATGATATTACAAAACCTTAATTTAAACCACGGAAACACTTGACAGCGCAGAGAGAGAGACGGAGATAATGCATCCCGAGATGTCCGACAATGGCTGAAATTTCGTACGCTCTCTGTTGTCGTGTTTGCAATCTATGTGAAATCTGTAAATCATTGCAAATCTAAAAATCTTTGCAAATCCTGCAAATCATTGCAAATGAAAATGAAATCTGCAAGTCTGCTTGCAATCTGCTACAAATCTGTAAATCCAAGTGAAATCTTCAAATCATTGCAAATCTGCAAATCTCTCTAAATCCTACAAATCATAGCAAAACGTGCAAACAACAAACACGAAATCTGCAAATCTGCTTGGACATCCAGTAAAATTTGCATATCCACACAAACCATGCAAATCAGCAAATGTAAATGAAATCTGTAAATCTGTGAGAATATTCTTAAAATCTGAAAATCCAAGCGAAATCTTGTAAATCCGAACAAATCTAAATCTTGCAATCTGTAAAAACCTTGCAAATCCGCGCAAATCCCTGCAAGTGATTTCGGATTTGCCACTCTCGTACACTATTTCAGGGTTTGTCGGATCCGTCGATGCATCCTGAAAATTCATCCTGAGCCCGCAGCACTATTGCCCAAGCTCCTTCGACAGCGCTACCTCAATGGGCCTTGCATCCAGGATGCGTCATTGCAGTCTGCCTCTCCCAGGAAAATACACTTGTTCATTGTTATTGAATGGCAACAATGCTCGTTAATGCTAAGGAAAAAAAAAGGAGGAAATGGAAAATTTTACCCTCACTCTTTCACCACCTACCTTGCCTCCTGCCAAAACTATTTAAAAGACTTAACGCCCGGTTTCACGTAGCATGCTAGACGCGTCGTCCAAGCGTTGCGCTGAACTGAAAGCACGAAGAAGGAAAAACCCCAATCGTAGCATTGATTAGTGTATGCGAGATGCACAAAAACTAGATATCTTCTCATTATTAGATTTACCAGTGCTGCAGCGCTAAACGAACATTATTTTACGGTAATTCTTGAAGTCTTTGGACGATTTACTGCTACGTTAAAGGATCGTTTAACACATTTTTAATGAGAATTGAAAACGCCGTAGCGTATCATACAGTACAATACACACGTACCTTGGTTGCTCTTCTGCTTGAAATTCATGAAATTAAGCCTCCGGAGGCTTTGTTTTGTCGTCAAGTGAAAAAAGAGGTACGTAGCATGAAGCCATTGTTGTTAAATATTAATAATTTGGTGTCAATGCAATGTTTTAAGTTTAAAATCCGCCTATCCGGGTTTTGAGCGTATGGTTGTACAGGCCGTGTTGGCTCATTAAAATTCAATTCAATTCCGCCTGTCACACGTACCTTTCACAGTTCAGTCCGCATGCTAGAGCAGTTCCTTTTTGGGGTGTAAGTAGCGCGATTGGTGTCAGATTCGGTGGCTAACTGGACGACGCGTCGAATTTCTAACGTTAAGCCTTTACATCCAGGTAACCTTGCTCCTGCCTACAGTAAGCTTCTTTTTGCCGATCGAGATACGTCGTCTCCATAGTGACGTACGCCTACAGTCCACGAAATCACATTGGCCTTCCAAACTAAACAAGTCTTTGTGTTGTATTGGAAGACGGAATCGCGTTTTCCGAGTCGGCCCACGTTTTCTATTTTCTTGAATTCGGAGCCGCCTTCGCGTTCCTCTGCCTGAGCCGTTAACACGTTATATCGCCGCAGGATAGGAATCAATTTTGCTTGTTGATCTTGGCTCTCCCTCCTACTTCGGATCGACGTTACGAAGTTATAAGGCCGGGTTTAATTTAGCGCGGAGGTTTGAAGTTTTGGTAGTTTCGAAAGGTTCGCAGTAGTGGCGCCAGCCAATTCCAGATAGGGGGACAATGATTCCCCGACAGGGGGGCAAAGAAGAGGAACGTTTTTTTTTAAATATTTGTACTACTTTATTTAGCATGGGCCCGCCGAAACCAGCTAGAGGGTGTGGGGGAGCGCTGTAAGCTCCCGCAGCGGGGTCCGGGGCGGAACCCCGGAAGCTGAAGCATTTTATGCTATTTGAGGACCTATTTTGGGCTTTCCGAGACACGTTTGCAACACATTATTAAGCAAATGTCGGATGTTTTTCATAAACATTCTTTAGCATGAGAGGTCGTAAAAACCTAATTGTGACCAAAATTCTGTTTTTTTTTTACACATTTTATTTACAATTACATTAACTGATGAATTAATTTTTTTTAAATATTATTAAATTAACGTTAACTAACACTGAATAATTTAGGTTTGAAAAATATTTAACCATAGCAAGAACACACAGTTGGCCCTCATTCGTGCTGTGCGTTGGGCTTTTAAAATAGGGGGTTCTTCTCTTAAAAATAACTGGTAAGACATTGGCATCCCAAACGTGTTTCATAACTAAGATGCCTGTCAAATCATGGAGTTAACGGTCTAACGCAGCAAATCAATTTTCAGTTTAGCCACTTACTGTACACGATTTTCGCTCAGTTCATTGGTATCACGAATTCAAATGACGAAAACTTTAATTAGAATCCTTAACAACTTTTGTTTTGTACATATTTAGTTAACGTTTCTGCATTAACTACGGCAGCTCTTAAATATGGATGGGATGAGGACTACTGAAGCAAAACGGCAAACTCTGTTTTGAGCGTTTCCTCCCCAAATTTTTACGAATTTTATGTCGTGTGAACTCAGTCTTCCGGCTGTGATCCCCGACGACAATCTCGGTTAGTCCCCGACAGGGGGGCAAGGCTTCCCCGGCGCCCCCCCCCCCCCCCCTGTGGCGCCGCCACTGTAGCCACAAGAACTATCCAAGCCAAACTTTGCATGCAGTAGCACGGGAGGCCGGACAAGAAAAAAATCTGGAATCGGACATGGGGTTGACGAACCGTCGGGGTGACAAAATGGACCAAGAGCAAGAGCCAAAATCCAAACAACAACGAGACGGCGGAGCCTTTTCTAATATTTGTTAAAGGCATCCGATTGTTAGAGATTGATAGTTGAAAGATTGATTGTTGTTGTTGATTGTTGAATTCTCTTCTGGCCTCACTAGCAGACATGCATGTGTCTGTTAACTGTATAAGCAACTAAAAGCATATTTTCTAAGGCTGGGCCGATCCCGATTACCGATTCATAATGCCTCACGTAATTCTTTACCGACATTTTCAAATCAGGATCGGTGTACAAAATCCAGAGAGATCGGTAATAAACCAAATTGAAGATACTTTCATATTTCTTTGACCGATTTTGACATTGGAATACACCAATTTCAACGTTTTTTTAACCACCTTTTGAATGGTCCAAACTCCAAGCAGCTGTCTCTTATTGTTTACAAATTACAAAGCAAATTTTTAAATGTCATTAGGGGATTTGGTATCGGTAATCGGCCTAGATTTGGTATCGGCCAGTTTCGTTTAATGATCGGCTCTGGTAGAAAAAAGGTGATCGGCCCGGCCTTAATATTTTTGTCATGATGAGGTTAAATCCCAACGTGACCGAAATTCAAATTGTGGAAAATGTAAGAGAGAGGTGCAGGGATAAAGAAAAACTAAAAGTAAAATGATGAGTATCCACCATTCACGGAGAGAAAGATGCATCAATAACGTTTTCATGATACTCTCCAGCTAAGTAGCTAGCTACCTTGGCTGCCTTTGACTGGTGGAATGACGTCACTACCTTCAAAGACCGACCTTTTTTAGCCAAACATCCAACAAACAGCAAAGAAAACGGACCCCGCTCCATTATGTCGACAGCGAAGATGACGACGGCCCTAGTCATAGTAGGGGGGGGGGGGGGATAATAGGAAAATATTTACTTGCAAAACGCGAACAGACTAAATTAAATTAAACATTCATTAGATTAATACCGAAAAAAAGCAAGCTTATGTAACCGGTTCACAATAAAACGTGTAACAAAATCACTTTAAACCCGAGTCAGATCGTATTATCTCTTCCAACTGATGGTTGAAGGAGCTGTCATAACACTTTCTGGAAGTGCGTTCCAAGACTTAATGGCAAGCAAGACTGTCGAACAATAGTACGCATTCGTGGTTTTGTCAACTTCATGCTATGTCGTCTGGTTTGTTTAAATAAATACGGGTGTAAACCCGTCTTTATTTAATCCATCTCGAGCCCATCAGCTTTCTGTCCTGTTTAGTCAGATTGTATGACAGTCGAGCGTTGAAAAAACTGGTCGACAGGCAAAATCACTTCTCCAGACAGAATTTAACGAGTCTTGATAAGGTCACCTCATAAAGGGACATTCCTCCCAGCGCCATTTTTCTCGATCCTCTACATCAAGTACGGCCCGAAAGGTCTATTTACTTACCGATAGTCTTTCGCTTGCTAAAAATCCGTTTTAAAATATGGCGTCTAGGAGATTTTCTGTTGAATATTGGGGAACTTTATTTACGTTCTGATGCTTTGCGCGCATACAATGAAATTGTAGTTTTATCTGTGTGTGCGCAGTACTAATTTTAATCGTTTGCTAGTAATTACTATGAGATCAAAAATCTGAAAGACGAATGCAGTAAAAATTAAAATTAATTATTCCAATAGATCGCCGAAGCAAAATTATAAGACTGTAGTCTAGAAAATTATAAATTGTGATGTTAAAATACGAGAAGTATTCCGGTTTGTGACGACACAATTAATGCGTTCACGCTGGCTTGCCTATTAGGCGCAATGCCAACTGAGATACTAGCTACATTTTTCGCTGCGAGGAACGAAGCTACTGTCTTAGTTGACCTTGACTATGATAAATGCGGGGATGCGATCGACGCGTAGCTGTTATAAGGCAGGCGGTAGGTTATAAGGCAGACGGTATGTTGCTTTAAACGTCTATCAACAAGGGTTGTCAGGTCAAACCTTTTCAAACGTTCTTCGTAGGCAAACCCTTCAGTCACGAAGAACAGGGCCTGGTGATTGCTCTCTGAACTTGTTCCAACCTGTAAATATCACCATTGCAATGGGGTGACCAGGCGTGCACACAGTATTCAAGTTATTGTAGGATAAACGTCATATATAATTTTCTTGTATTCGTAAGTGTCCACGATTTGAACATAGACTTTAGAATAAAAAACGTTTTCCGAGCATCATTCACTACTTGTTGCACCTGATTATGGAACCTAAGTTGATTGATTGGCCACAAGGATGCCCAAATCTTTCACGACGGTGTGTTCTTCCAACTGGTGACCAGACAAGTAATAGTGAAAATCAACAGTCTGCGTTTGCCAATACGTAGAATAACATATTTCTCTGGGTGAAACTTCGTTTTGTTGTGAGCTGCCCACGCCCAAAAAAAGGAAACTTAAACAAATTATTCAAACGAAAGCATATAAAATGCAAATGCAACGTGCTAACTACTCATAAGATACATATAAATCATACTATAATTTTTTTTAAAAAGGATTAATCAAGTTTCCCCTCGCCAAACAAAAAATATATCTGTATATAAAATTACACAAGAGGTCCGGTATCAACAACGGCACCGCTCGTCTGGAAGAAGGGAAAGCATTGGGGGAAAGCTTTTCAGGGCAGCATGCTTCTCGAAAGGGCAGCTTCGAGACCACCTTGAGCCTTATTTATTGTCGCCAGCATGAATATGCAGAATGTAATGGAACTGAACATTAGAAAGAGGGGATCATTAGCAGTGGAAGGGGATTTGAGTCACAGGATGCGCTGATTGAGTGAGCAAAGCGAACGAAAATCAGCGTTTGTTAGCCAGTGTGCAAAACAACTCATTTGAAGAAACTTAAACCATGCGCAATGGCTGTTTGCCGTGACGTCACCATGACTTAGCCAATGACGAACGAGAACAACGGCTGTTAGGCCGTCTGATTGGACTAGCCCAGTCACGTGATATGCACGTCACAGCAAACAACCATGGCGTGTGGTATAGTTCGGTCATACATGGACATACACATGAGCTACCATACCTCACCAGTGTTGCACACCATGCTTTCAACATCAATGGGCTACAGCTAGTAAATAAATAAAACGTTCTCCATTAATAACGGCAAAAGAAACTATTCAAGTGTACATCCATTAGCCTCCAAGAAGACAAATTTTCAGAAAACTTGGCTAAGCTATTCCACACAGGAACTTTACACCCGGTTTGTACCACCTCAGTAAGAAACAAAAAAGAAAGAATCTGCCAGAAAGAATCATCTAGTTGCTCGCCAAGATTGAAAGACAACATTGCCCCTCCTATCCAGATAAAATATATATGAGCATGGCGACCACTAGACACGTGTGTCTTTTACGGTTAAGGTACTTTGGTCGTTTTCAGGCACGAGAGGAAAAATAACAATGCGGTAGAATGGACCGAACTTGTTTGATCGGATGACAAAAAAAAAACATGGATGAAGTTTAAGGGAACTGTGGTCAGGTTTTACTTCAGTGTTATCAAAACCTTTTTTATGTCGTACCGCCGGGAACATGCCTTTGATATCTGAACCATTTCGAATGCAACCACTAATGCTAACGAAAAGCATAAGTGCAGGGACGCCGCGTTCGTGAATTGCCGTAGGTCAGATCTGGAACTGCTTATCGAATAATTTCAAATGGATTTCGTAAATTTGCCCGAAGCTTAGCCAACCGCAACTGCAGTGGAAACTTAGTTAGTAATTAATAATAGATTACCAATAAATGAGATCCGTAATTGCCATCATGAATAACTAAAAGACCTCTTTGCGAACTTGGCTTTTAGATTGCTCTTGATGGGACTTGTTTCTGTAAGAATTGTGAAAGGTACATTTTTTCCAACGCCATTTTTCTCGATCCTCCACATGAAGTACGGCCCGAAACTTCCAAAGGTCTATTTACGGTTAGTCAATCCCTTGCTAAAAATCCGTTTTAAAATATGGCGTCTAGGAGATTTTTTATTGAATATTGGGAACTAATTAAATGGCATCCTGCGATTATATGATCCCTTGCGCGCTTACAATAACCATGACGCTTCATCTGTGTGTGTGTGCGCATGTACTAATTTTTAATCGTTTGCTCATAATTACCATGAGGTAAAAAATCTAAAAAACTAATGCAGTAAAAATTAAAATTATTTATGCCAATAGATAGCCGAAGAAAAATTATAAGATACAAGCCTAAAAAATTATAAAGTGTGATGTTAAAATACTCAAATCTTTCCGGTTTGCGGCGACACAATTTTTCCGTTCATGTTGTTTTGTCTACTACGCCTACGGCCAACTGAGATAGTACTACGTTCCTCGCTGCGAGGAACGCAGCTACTCTCTCATTTGGCTTTGTATTACAACGCCGAATCTCGCGAAACGGTACGATGACAACTTGCGCGGATGGCGATCTGCGCGTAGTTGTTATAAGGCAGGTGAAATGTACCTTTAAAGGAAAAACAAAGAGCTCTCCTTCGTGAAAAACTAATCTGCGGTTAAAGGAATTACTTCCCAGCGCCATTTTTTTCGATCCTTCACATCAAGTACGGCCCCAAAGGTCTATTCCCTTGCTAAAAATCCTTTTTAAAATGTGGCGTCCAGGACATTTTCTGTTGAATATAATGGAACTTTGAATAATAAAATGTTCACTCCCTGATTGAGTAAATGCCCACAAACAGCAAACTTGTTGGATAATGGAACTTTATTTACGAACGATCCGTCACTAAATGATGCATTGCGCGCGTACAATAATCATGACGTTTCATCTGTGTGTGCTTCTACTAATTTTCTAATAATTACCATGAGATCTAAAATCTAATAGACTAATGCGGTAAAAATTAAAATTAATTATTCCAATAGATCGTCGAAGCAAAATTATAAGACACTAGCTTAGAAAATTATAGATTGTGATTTTAAAATACGAGAATCATTCCGGTTTGTGACGACACAATCGTTGACTTGATTCTGTCTCGTGTACTATTCACAAAGCCAACCGAGACAGCAGCTATGCGAGGAACGCAGCTACTACCCCAGCCGACCTTGGCACAGTAATTGCTCGGATGACGATCTGCGCGTAGCTGTAATTTGTCACGCGGAATGTTATAAGGCAGGCCGGGAGTCCCTTTAAATAGTTCGAAGTATCCTACTCCACCCCCCCCCCTCCCCGGCACAATCTTGTATCTGGTCATTGTGATCTTCGGGCCTTGAGTCGAACGCTGTCTCAAATTCATTCAAACGGTATCTCAATGCAAAATTATACATGTAAAAAAGTAAAAATTTCCAATTTTTTTTGTGTTTGTTGAAATCAAAAATACTGTATTTGTGGCCCTGTGTGGCCTCGTGCTCGTGTCGATTGTGGCATGTCAAAAATCCTGGATTTTCCGCTTGGACTTCTCCAGCTGAATTGTACCCGTCGATTGTCATCCAATGTGGGGCAGATAACCCTGTTTGTGTTCGGCTCCCAAAAAAAGTAAAAACACTTGTCTTCTTGGCGAGATTGTCATCTTTTCTCGTATAAAGCCAAGACTATCGTTGCTAAGGTAACTGATACCGTTCGTTGCTTGGCTATCACAAGGTTCAAATTTTTTTTCTTTTCTTCTTTTTATCCTCTTTCCGCTGCTTTGTACCCAGATACGGTTGTTTGGGTGATTTATTTTCTCCTTAATACCCTGCGGTGTTCTGGTAGGTGAGTCCTATACAGCTCCCCTCAAAACCAGAATCATATAATTAAAAGTTTTAAAAATGTATAATTAATGGCGTATTCAACAAGTTAAGCTAAATTAGGTACGTGACCTTGGTTTAAGTTAGGTTTTCTTGGTTTGATTTCGGCGTGGCGGCTTTTATTTAAACCGCATCTGGCTTTGATTGGCGCTAAGTATGATTTGGTTCTGTTAGGCTTAACGCTTGTTCTCTGTTTGTTAGCGTTGTTGCCCGCATCACCGCGGGGATTTAGTAGCGTTATACGACAAAGCCACTTGTAAAACTGCCGTTTTGTTCATGGTAACCGTTGTGAAGCGAAATAACGAGTTTAATCCTTTCTGGGGGTTTAGACGATTTAAGGGTTTTGTGCAGTGAACCAGGGCTGGGTGTTAAACATGGCAGGTAAATGCACGTTAGGTCGACTTACGTCTACAAAAATGTATGAGGCAATTATTTTGTTTTTCATGATGCATTATTTAGAATTACGAATTTAGGCAACGGCACATTTATTTTGGGACCTCACGCGCCGTTGAAGTAAATAAATCAGAAATAAAGCTGCGTTGCGTGTTTTTTTTTTTTTTGCCATCTCATTCATATATCGTTATGAGGTAAAGGCCACAATAGTTAGCGTCACCCAGAACCTGGAACCATATTTAGACGTATGAAAAAACTTCAAGCGTGGGCAACTTGACCTTGCTTCAGTGGGTGGCACCTTGGGATGAGTTTATTAAGAGCCTTAATCCCTGCTGGGTTTTTCTACCCTATACAAACCAAAGACGAGAGAACATAAACAAATATAAGTAACAGTGATAAAGAACTAGTAACGGTAAGTAGCGCTAAATAACAATTATAACAAAACAGAGCAATTAAAGCAACTATCAGAACAATGGAAATGCACGACCCAAATCCGCACTAGACAAATCTTCCAATACATCCCAAAATTCTGCAACAACTCGCAATTCAATTCAGTTCAATTCAATTTATTAAGAGCGGTAGCCACATGAGCCGCTTGCCATGTTAAACAAACAGACAAAACAACAGCTCGCTGAGTGATTGAGTGCTTTATTCAGGGAACTACAGCCATATCTGGCCATCAGCCCCATCACAACAAAATTACAACCAGTTAAAGCATGGGAGGACTAAAAACAAAGCAAACTAACACCTACCATACAGAAGACACCGGCCCTACACCAATTGTCCAGTCGTCGCACAGAACGCCGCTACAGCTTTCAGGCCACGCATACCATAGCAACCAAGAGGCGAAACCGACAGGGAAGCTTGCCCCTCTCCCGGGAAGCGGCGCAACCAAAGTGATCGCACTGCAGAAAATAATGGGTAATGGGTCGTCTCACTCTCCGTCCCACAAAACATAAAGAGAAGACGCCTTCATCCCACTTAGCCAGCAAAAAGTTCAGTCCGATGTGCCCCTGGACACAACCACCGCCGACCTCCGAGGCAGCAAGTCCAACGCCGCCGGATAGGACAACGTGGTGTAGATGTTAAAATACTGCGTACCCGTCGCCCTCTCAAACCACTCATTCTCCCACCTACCCTGTATCCCACCCCACTGACGGCAGGTCCCTACGACAGTTCACTACTCCAACTCACCCACACTCCTCACTCCGATACCACTTAGACAGGAAATCCACCATTTCATTCCCACCCACCCTCATCTGACCCGGTACCCGCCTCCCACTCAAAATCTCCTGCAGAACACTCATGCAGATATCCAGGATAATGGAATGGGAAAAGTCAATTTTCCGGGGTGCCTTGCAGGTGCTTTATTTCCGTTTGGGAATCTGAATGGATTGACACTCCAACATCCAGAAGCACAACACAGGAATAAGCCGCCACTGAAAACGCAATCAGTTCTGCAACTCCCGCCAACGGGACGAAGGGTATATGGCAACTACGCTGCATTTTCAGGCTGTGGACCTAAACCCCGCACTCCTCCCTTCAGGGATGTACCCAGGAAGGAAGCATCAGAGAAAACCTCTAAATTCAAATCCTGCCCCATTCCACCATGCACACCAATGTCTGCTTCCCGGAGCACACAAGCCAAAAATCCAGGGGCGAACTCCGGCTATACCTTCCTCACCGGAACTTGTGAAACAATGCTTTCCAAACAATCGCTGTGTGTTAGCATAAATGGCCACAAACCAGCGACATTGTGACGTAACTTCCTGCTCCAGTCTTATTTGGCGGTGTATGAGTAATTATGATCCCGCGGTAATACTTCAAATTTACCAGAACAGTTTATTCGAAGAAGGTGATGAAGCAACTTTTGCAGGAAGTTCATGCATTGATGGCAGCACTGATTTGAACTGAGTAAATGATACGTCGTTCATCGGATAGTATAAACATCCAAATTTTCGTTCACGGACAGACGGTTAACGCTTTAAAAGGAAAACAAGCAACACACTTCCTGCTGACAAATGCGCCCAGTACCGTCACTTACACTGCTGATGGGGCTATCCTGCCAGTGTTATTTCACAAGACAAGCAAGCTTTGGTACCAACAAACTACTTCCCCCCACCTTCCACCAAGAAGCCGCATCCTTCCTCAACTTTGCCTGTGTACCACCAAGATATTATCGTATCCTCGTTTGGATCTGGTTCCCATCTATCAAAAGCTTGTGCGACTAAAAGTTGGATTTAGAGTGAAAAGGATTAAGACCCCGTGTACTGGGTGGCCAGGTCGTCCCGGCTAAAAAAAACATGGCGACGTGCCGTGCGGCCACTTCCGTTTTTCATTGACAATTCTGTATCACATGGTAAAAAATGAACACGGAGCAAGTATGGTCACCCTGTGGTCACCTGAACGCAGCCCGGGATCCCCATGGTGGCCAAGTGCGTGGTGCTACAAATACCGTAAGCATTCTCGTTGGCCGCAGCGACATAGTCACTTAGTGAGCCGGGGCTCTAAGATCGAATGGATTCGCACGTCTGGTTAAAGTTGAAGAGAACGGAAATAAAACGAACGTCCAGGCTGGAACTCAGTCGACATCTAGAGTTTATTTTAACATGGCATGTTTAGAGAAAAGAAGTAAAGAGGCTTGCCACGACTTACGGCATTTTCGGTGGTTGATGTTGATTGAATATCCGCCTGAAAGACCCGACCTGCGTAAGTTCAGAAGAGCAGACCCTAAATCGGTCCGCGTTCGTCGAGCAAAAGTAAAGACGAGAGAAAAAACCAAAGGAAAGCCTAGCACAAGAATTTAGGTTCATACATGCGTGCGAAGCCTTGCACCAATTTTATATAGAATTTTTTACAATACATTTCAAATTCGTAGATAATGAAAGAGGCCACAATATTCTACTGGTCGCCCCTAGGAGGTCAGTACAGCGGGAAGTGCCAGCACTAAACGAACCTGAGGGAACAAGGACATCAGACGCAAAACAAGCTTAAGGTGTCAAGTTGATAAACGCCAGGACGATGGGGATGAAAATAGGAGGGTCCCATGTCCCAAAGCACCAAGGTCCATAGTGTGTATGGGCCAAGAGGTACGTTCTGCCCAAGGCCAACAGACAAAACAGAGGACTGGCAAGTTCCGTTGCTCTAAGGCATGTATAAAAAAAAAAACTTCACGTTCTGCTTCAAAAAATCATAGCACTCGAGTAGTACCGTTTTAGTAACTATCCACTCGGTTCTAAATTCTTGCCTGTGGCATCATGGGCTTTTTACTCGAAGGTAGAACCCCAATGACGTATGTTTATGCCAAACCTTCTGCTGTGGCAGGCTGTGGAGCCTTGTACATTGGTAGGACCAGTCGTCCGACTCCTTGAGGCTTTCTAAACATGCAAAGGACTCAAGGCAAATAAATCCACGAGTATGGCCAGTCACCAAAAGCAAACTGGCCGTGTTCCCAAGTATGCTGATACTGGAAGTGTATTGGAGCCTAACACCCACACCAGAAAGCAACTGGAAGCCAGCACTATCATTAACAACAATGACAGAGCAATAAACCACCACCAGCACTACACTTTTGCTACAAAATGGATGGAACTTATTAACGCTCTTCGCCGTCAACAAAGTTGGACTTGGATGGGGGACTGGTCCTTCCTGGCTGTCCCAGACTTTGTAGAGTTTCCTATTCAGTATCTAACAGTACTGTCCTAAACTACCGAACAGAACGCACCGCTGTTAGAGACAGTTTGGCTCCAAACTTGACGTCGCGCGTGCATAGTGATGTTGCGTCAGTCGTTTAGTACCTTCCGAAACTGCAATCACAGCTCAGCAAAACCAACAAGCTCAACAGAGCTCTCGTTACGTCATACCTTTAACGTGACCAGACGTGGCTAATTGATTGGACCAGGCTAGGCTAATGGTTGTAACCAGGCGCGAGCAATGCCAAATTGCAAACCATCGGGGAGGTGGTTTCGAGTGGTTGCCAGTGGTGGAGCTTTTGAGCATGCGCGAGGTACGGAAACAGATTCATCGCTAACGTTGGTTGACGTAAGCGAGCCAAATCAAAACGGTTATAGTAGGGAATGAGCTGAACTGTTACCAACACTGGTGCGTTTGGTTCGTTCTGTCCGGTGCTTTAAAAAGGTACTGATTGTTTGTTGTACTCTGCTGTCTCTCAATGGGCCCTGGATCCATTTGTTCTGTGACGCCACTTCTACCAAAGCTGGTGCTTGCATCTGACAGCTTGTTTTTCTAGAATTTTGGTACGAACTGCTGTAGTTGTGTTGCTGTGGTGTTTACGTTTGCTGTTTTTTTTATTTTCCTCTTTGTTGCGGTTATTCATTTGACAATTTGGATGTTTATGCATTAAAGGCCATGTGCGTTATCGGCTCCTTTTAATTATTTCATCGCAGTTGATCATTGACTATTTTACACGCAAGACTGTCAAGCGTTAAGATTGTCACGCTAACGAATCACACTTAAAAAAAGGTTTTCTCCGGTTGCCAATAATCCTTTTCTTTTTCACGATTTTTGTATAGGTTTTAATTGTT
>JAHWFP010217227.1:0-11082 GCA_023313725.1 Lithobius niger | reverse complement strand
AATTTTGGAAACCATGAGAAATGGCGACCGTATTGTTGCGTAGTGCTCTTTTGTTGTACTTTGCCACATTCGTCCTGTAGGAACTGGAAACAATGTACATAAATAACGACAGACTAGAAAACAGCTTTCGGCGAGCGAGAAGGTCTTCTTGCATAAATGCACCCTGAGGGCACGTTTATGGTCCGACTCGACTTTGCATTCTCGCAGCTAGCATTTAGGGCGCGTTTACGCAGTGACTCGCCTTTGCATTCTCGCAGCTAGAACTCAATCGCGATGGGAAAGGTGACATTGCCATGGTAACAACGCTAAATGGATTAGCTAAATCCGACATCGTGTGAGTAAATACTTCCAGTCTTATAATCCGTGCCAATAATATAAAGAATTCCTTATGACGAAACAATTTTCTCACGTTATTTTGAACTCACGTTATTTTCTGTTTTCGTTGCAAGGCGGCAGACATAAAACCGCCGCCATGTTGGAATTTGAGGTGATTTCTAGCTTCTAGCTGCGAGAATGCAAAAGCGAGTGGTTGCGTAAACGAGCCCTTACACGTCTTGGCAAAGGTGTCGTTGCTATGGTAGCAGCGTCACCAGGATTAGCTAAATTCGACATTGTTGAGTAAACGCTGCGGTGTTATAATCCGTGACAATAAGATAAAGAACTCGTCCTGACGAAACAATTTTCCCATTCGCTTGTGAACTCACATTATTGATTGTTTTCGTTTCGAGCTGGCATGGCTAAAACCGCCGCCATGTTGGAATTTCATATGATTTATAGCTTTAGTTGAGAGAATGCAAAGGCGAATCGTTGCGTAAACCCGATATGAGCCGAACAAGCTAGTTGCTAGCTAGTCACACGGCTCCCGTAACTCGCATATGTATACCATGCTGCCAACAATGTTGGTAGATGAAGATGTTCAACTGTAAAATATTGGTCGCGTAGGAGGAATGCAAATAAAATCAACTGAAATTAAGAAGCTGAAAGCTAAACTATTAACCAGTAGTATACTGTGACGAAACAGGGTGTGAAGAATGCTTGCTTCTATATGTCAACCAGGGTTTATAACGTCAGGAGACTCTGTAGTACTTTTCATTTGTAGCCAGTGTTTTGAAATAAAAATCTGGCCATTGCCTGTACTCGATAAAGCATCAAGCCCTTTTTATACCTAATAGCTAGTAACCCTGTGACGTTTAGCTATGCCATTGAATTCACTTCTATTGAAATCCATTGAAATTTTCAGGGGAAGTTAATTGTAAATTTAATATTTTGGAGGTAAATTGACCTAAACGAAATATAATAGAGTTGTAAATATGAGTTGGTTGGTAAATACAGTTCTTTTTTTCTCTTTTTCTTTTTTTCGACCTAACTCGATGGAAAGAAGGAGGGGATGTGACGCCTGGCTGTAAGAGCTAAACCGCATAGACAGGCTGTCACTTAGAATCAACCCCATATGGGTATAATGCTCGGTACAAATACCTCAGTAACCAAATGTGTTAGTTTGGCATATTTCGCGTGCTAATTTAAACCAGATGACAGTTGTATCCCCACCTGTGAAAGGTAGAATATAAATGTCATCTCAGGAGATCCCCCCCCCCCCCGCCCCCCACCGGGGGGGGTGGGTTGAACACTGGTCAAGAGAATCAATGCCAATGGACAACGAACCAAAGTGCGTAAATTGATATAACCAAAACATGCCGTGAAACTAGTGTCCAAAGCGGTATGTGGAAGTCAACTAGTCTGGTTCACCTCACTCTGGGAAGTGGGCAGTGAGGAAGAGGGTGATCTGGGGCCTAAAATTCAATTCTGTGTTGCCGCAGTCACTCTCAGCCGTAACCATTCCACAACCCGTGTAAGGGAGGCGTTTGCTTGGTAAAGACTGTGTCAGGTGTTGTACAAACTTGGTTCCACTACATAACATTGGATGTTTTTGTCGTGTGGTGCCATTACAACATTACGTCGTGAGTAAGTCGTTCCTGCACGTCAAGCCGGCTAACGTGGAACGGTTTGCGTGCAGCGCAAATGCGTCTCATTTCACCCTCTTGGTTTGTTTTCGCGGTTTACTTGTTGATTGGTTCCCAATTGTGGTAAGAGATGGCGCTCTTCTTCCCGTTGCTGATACCTATGCAGCTGGCTTGTTTATATATTTCTTGACTTTTGAAAATTGTCGTTCAAATTATTGTTTGGGACAAGACAAACGTGGTATAACACTTCAGGGCTCCAAAAGAAATTGCGTATATCAGTCAAGAATCAACCTTTGTTGTGACCGTCCAGGGAACCGATCACAAAGCTCGCGGTGTGCCGAGGGGCTTACTTTATCGCCCGTCTTGTTGCCGTGCTGTTTTGGGGGTGCCGAGACGAAAAGGGTTATAACCGTGTTATTTTATTCGGTCTCTCGCCAGATCAACTGGTCGTAAGTGATAGAACTATTTAAAAAAAATTCCAGTGCCTTGCAGTCGAGTAATGAGTTGCTGGGTTCTTTCAAAGGACAAACGAACAGAGTGGTAAAGTGGTATATTACAATAACACAAAATTATTGATTTGTACAAAAGTCGGTGAAATTTTGGTTAGCTCTGATCCAACTTTCAGTCCTCACTTTCTGAACACAACTTTGTGAGTACTTATGTATTATCGGCTATAATACTCCAAGTGCTTGTATTAAATCGATAATTTGTGTGTTTTAGCACGAAACTCCTTTCCAGAATTTTCATCTCCCTAGACTGAAGGTCGAGGGAAGTTTGTTGGAAAGGAGTTGAGTGCTAAATCACACAAATTATACATTTCATAGAAGCACGAGTGGGATTCAGTTTCAGAATTTTCGTTTTCGTTCCGCAAAACGATTCTCCGAAGTAATTTCGATTCACGGTTTCGATTTAGATTTTCGATTTCAATTTTTTATCACGGTTTCGATTTCGATTTACGATGTCAATTTTCGACTCACGAGTGATTGTGATTTACTATATTTAGCTAAATGATGTCTACGATGTCTTCCTCTATTTGGCGTCGCGATACTAGCTCCAGCCACATTTCGTCACCCAACTTGTAATTTGGTTTGCTTCGGCGCAGGTGTTTCGTAGTAGGCCTAAACGACACTTTAATGCAGCTAATAAACCACGTTGTAAAAGTACCACTGACCGAAAAGCATCTTCGTGTTTTCGTAAAAGTCCGATGATTAACGAAGATGACGTCATTTCCCTAATATGGGCATAATAAGAATGAAAGTGAAATGAACGTCCTCTAAGTGACATATACTGTATATATCTATGGTGTGTTTGTCGGCGACCATTCAGAAGCGAGTAAAGCTTCGATCTGTATAATTACTGAAGCAGAAAGGTCTGGTTTGGTCTTTTCACCGTGATCTTTTCAGTGCAAGTCGGCATGGTGCTCGTCTTGCGGGAAAAAAAAACAAAAATTCTCACTGTAAGACATGGAAGAATTTCCGTAAAGAATGAATGACTTAAACGATATTTCGAAACGATACCGATTTTATACCTGCGAGAGCCGCGATCGGTGAAGCCCACTCAAACTTTATTGGAAAACAAATTAGCCCTCATTATAACAGCTGTTTTTCGAACAGCAAAAACAAAGCCTATTCTCTTATCCTTTTTATCACCTTCTCTGAGAGAAAGTTAACAACCGATTGTAAACTTTGAGAGCAAACTGCGTATTGTTTATTTTGAATCTTAATAGTTCCGCTTGATAATCTCATAGGAGGATGAAACCTCTTAGGAAATGTAGGGAGAGAGGTGGTTCAATGACCGATAAAACGAAAGAAAGGCACTAAGCTGTTTTTCCTTACGGTATTGAGGTCTGCGTTGGTGAGAATAATTGTTATTAGCGAATACTTAGGCGACGGTTTTTTGTTATACTTGTTTGCGTTTTAGTGGTATCATCCGTTAGCCTGCAGCGGTGGCTGGGGTGGGTTTCTTCCATGTTCAACATTTGGTTAAGTGAAATAAATAAATAATAAAAAAAAAATGTTGACTTTTGAAAGGGAAACTGTTTGAACATTAATGTTTGGGTCGTTAACCGATTTTTGAAATAACGTTTTTATTTATGGCTAAAATTTTGTTTTTTAGGTCTGTCAGTATCGCCGTGTAGAGAATTGTGTTTGTGTCCTTCTGCTTCCATCCGCTCGCAACTGGTTTTTTTTTCTCATAAATTTGCAAACACGTAGCTATGTAGCACGTGAAATATCCTCCAACCAGAGTAGCTAGCAACCCCCTGAGCATGCCAAGGGGATAGGTTAAACATTTGAAACCAAGGGGTGTTGGCTTAGGACTGAGAAACTAACATTTGTTAGAACGGTAAAGTCTTCCAAATCAGCAGCATGCACAAACCACCGAGAGGGCAAGGGCAAAAGGGCACAGCAAGTTTCAATGTATGTTTACCAGGGGACCTTTTTTTTTTCCTTTGCGTTCCCATTTTTGCCTTTTCTTGCTTCATTATTAGGTTTATTTGCCCTTTTAGGCATTTTTAGGCCTTTTGGCTCTTTTTTTAGGCACCGCCGCACCAGTATATATGTCGGCACAAAGAGGGCATTATTTCCTACAAAAAGGACATTTTACGAAAAGGACATTTTGTTTATTAGCCCCTGCCCCTCCCCTCCTCTGTGCACGCTATTGAAGATAATGACTATGTCATGGGGTTGTGACAAACTGAAGGAAACGATGCTTATACTGAATGGTAGCGTCCATAAGCGCGGGTAAATGTGTAGGTTTTGATACACGTTGGATAATGGACGTGTATGGGACAATTTGGTGACGTCTATAATAGGTCACTGGTATTGAAACGATATATCTTGATAGCCCACTTATAGATCAGTGACACGACGTAGTATTATTGTATATAACTCTATGCTGGCGCCTTAATGGGTTAGCTGCAAAGGGCAGTTCAGAGAGAAACAGAAGGGCGTCATACTAAAGCCGATGCTGTGAAGAGTGATTTCTTAGACCTAAGACGCGTGATTTTTGTTGTTGGAGAAAACAACGTTATTGTAAGCCTAAGAAATCCCTCCATTTTTATGTAGTGCACTTTGTAGTTATTTATGCCCTCCAAAACCCATACTGGTGCCAATATGGCGGCAAATGTCACTGCACTATAGGCCATGCTAAAACGCTGTGTGCATCAGATCAGTTATTCCCCAAACTTTGCAAACCGAAGGAGTTATAGCGTCATTGCCTGCCTTTTTCAGGCCGGATCTATCGTAGTGGGATTTATGAGCTTGCTTTTCTCTTTCCAAGTTTTCGATGTCGGGACTTAATTCAAGTGTAAGCTCCAATGAAAAACAGTGCATGCAAATGCTCGTCACTCATTTGTAAACTAAGTCATTAATTTATACTATTTCGTTCACCGGAACGTTTAGTTTGTCCGCAGATGTTTAAAAGTATAAACATCTGAGTGTTACAGCCCGAAATGGAAACTAAATGACCAAAAATGGTCCACGGGCTGTATCGAGTGCCTGGCTGTAGTTTTAACAACCCCGCATCAGGTAATCTGCCTACGTTCAGTAGTGACACTTCGCCTCAAATCATTTCCTAACACGAGTTATGGCCGAGCCCGAGCATTGCCCCGAATCTGCTTCGACCTGTCCCGTGCGCCTGCAACCGAAGCTCGCTTTGTACGCTAAGGAGGAAATGATAAATCGGTACACATCTGCGTCAACAACGAAACCTATACACGCAAAAATACGTCACGTCACGTTTCTGAATAAAGTCAACGGGGTCCAATCCCGGTCACGTCATCTGAATGAAGTCAAGGGGTTCGAAGCTTGGCCACGTAGTCTGAATGAAGTCCGGTGTTTCAATAGACTAACCATAGTGCGTTGGGAACAATCCTAATATTAACTTTACCCCGCATCAAAATGTTGACAAAATGTATAAGTAAATGTATAAATGCATACAGAATCTTACAAGGATCGTAGTCGGTTTTAAGGAGTGAAAAATTAAAAATGAGGAATTTTTAACATCAAATATAGGGAATTTTTTGGTCGAGAGTGGCTGAAAATAAGGGATTTTAAGCTGGATCTTTTTTATTATTTACATACAGCTAGAACTAAACAATACAACAGTTTTTTCGCTTACCTCGAGAAATTCTTGCAACCTTTCTGTTATTTAAAATAAAAGTTTGGCTAAGGTTATACAACACATTCTCACTAAAATTTCTGTCGAGGCTAAGTTTACCGATTATAAATTCTAAAATGATTTCATTTTTTTTTAGCAGCTGGTAATGAATAAGATCATTTAAAAGAAAAAGGAGGGCGCCACAAGCCCGAAAAATGGGGGAAAAAGTTGATAAATAAGGAATATTTCCCAAAAAAAAAGTACGATATACGAAAAAAATAGTAGGAACTTTACTACGATCCCTGAGTTTTTATGTATTTTTATGTGTACAATTTTCGCCGTTGCGTTTACGGAAACGATTGTTGGTGTACGTAAACGAGGTAGGTAGGACACAGGAACGAGTTTGATGTGATGGGCGTAGTAGCATCATCAAAATACGACAAAAATTCTGGTTGGAATTTATTGGAGTCGTTACGTGTCCTCAAAATATAGAGATTACTGCAAAATGATAGAGTAAAAAACGAAAGGGAGAAGGCGGAAGTCATGCCATGGTGACGCACACCTCTGCAGGGTTTGTTTAAGTGTTTTAATGACACAGTCGAGAACGCTTCTCTTATTCTTTCTGAAAGTAGTGCAGCCTAAGGGCGGAAGAATCCTCCTTTTTTCGAGGAGTAATTTACTCTAATAATTATGTTTGAACGCGAGATTCGCGTTGACTTAAGAGAAATGAGCGCACATTTTTCCCCGCAATGTTGACCTTATGTGTGAGCACTTAGAAAATACGTTCAAATAAGTTAAGAACTTAGGAATTAGTCATTTGTTGTCGTGTCCTAGTTTAGACGACAATAGACCAGAACAAGGCTAATAGCAGAAAAACTACTTTATGAAAAGGGAAAATACTGAAACAGGAGCTGCGCACCCGTATTTGCGAAACAGCAAACTCTCTAGTCGAACGATGATCGTGTTACTACGGATTTTCCACCCTGATCTAAAAAAAAAAAAAGAAAAAAGACCTGTGAATGCGGCACCAGACAACCAGACAAGGTACTAAGAAGACTAGACAACAAAGTCAACAACAAATATTATCTAAACCGATTTCCTACAGATAAATAAAAAAAGAAATCACAAGGTAAAGGGTAAACGAAGCAAGCAGTCTGCATTAAAGACTGGCCTTGTGTATTCTCACAAGGACAGTCTTTAATGTAGACTGCTTGCTTCGTTTACGATTTCCTATAGATTTGTTCGCTTCATCACACGCATTTTTGGGCTAAAATACAAATTAAACAAAGGCAAACATTCATGAATCACAAAAGCAAATGCGAACAATTTCAGATACCTCTCTTCAAAACAACTGGTTGAGAAATCCGGTCAAATTTTTTTTCACCCTTTGAAGTCGTGATAGCAAACTTGCTAATCCCTTAGACGTGACAGACGTTAAATAAAATAAGCAAATTTCAAGTTTTTAAGTTTTTCATTTAACCTTTGAGCTAATATTCGGCGGGATTAAAGTGGCGTTTGATATCATGACTTCAAAGAACAAAAAAAAAAAAAACTTGACGAAAACCCATAACAAGCTAAGTTCCGGACAAGTTTTATAAATCCGACTAGTTGTTCCCTGGCGTAACATACGCCGGTCTAGCTGATTCCCACTGATTCAACTCGGCTCTAATAGTCAGCATTATTGAAGTGAAGCCAGTGCTATGCACGGGTGGTGTTTGATGCACCATTAAAAACATTGGGACGATTTGCTTTCTCATGTGTTTGTTACAAACTGCGTGTAACCTGTCTGTCTTTTTGTGCCCACTGGCTAGGAAACGCTGATGTTCGTTTGCTTCGCTCACTCAATCAGCGCCTCCCTTGATCCGGACTCCATGCACTTACACGACATACGAATCTTTCCACCGGAAATAAATAAATACGCCTTTGGACAGCCAAGAGTCAAGCGTTAGCCTTCCGGGTTTGTACATTTTTTGCAATATTTAACCGAGTTTCTTTAATCCTTTAATTTTAATCATCTACAGCGACAGAACCTCTAGCCAGCGGTTTAATATTAAGTTGTATATACGTAGGCGTCGTAGGCGTCAAATGATTCTTTTCAAACTGCATCATCAAGTAGAACCAAAACATCGGCCTCCGACACTTGCGTGGTAACAGTTGATTGCGGGACTTGCGTGGCAACTGTTGACTGGAGGACTTGCGGGACAATTGATTCAGTCTGTTTTCTTTCTTTAATTCTGATGAAGGCGTTTTATAGACACTGCAACGTTTTGTGTTTCCCACGACTGTGCAGAAACTCGTTTTGCGGTATCTTTGCGTCCAGTTGGCTTTTTTCCTTCCGTAATTCCACGTTTTCCTTTTTTCAGCCGTCTATTTCCAATCGTAATGCAATCTCTAGTTTCTCTGAAGCGACACAAACACACTATTTAACACAAACGTTTTCAAACACACAGAAAGATTCTTTTTTAAGCCGCCTATTTGCAATCGTAATGCAATTTCAAGGAAGTTGATTGGTCTCTTTACGCTTCTGGAGTTTTTGTATGATTAGTACTGTAAACTGCGCTGGGCGCTTCCATCCAGAGGTAGTGTGAATGTTTGTAAAGACATTGTTGTTGACAATCAACGCATAATCAACGCAGCATTGTTAGTGTTATTATTAGACGGGTGGCCGTTTTACAACACTGCAACTCGTTTTTATTAATGCAGATAGTGTTTGTTTCTTATTGTAAGAGCGCACATCCATTCTCATTGTCGGCCGCTCGCCCTTTTTCTTTGCTACCGTGGCAAGAATGAGCCCGCTCGCCGTCTTGCTGATTGTTGAAGCTTCGTTTGTTTAATCCTCCCTAATAATCCTTAAACGCTCTTAAAACCCTTTGAAATCTTTTGAAACATCCTTCATTAAGTCTGCTCCTAAGCGAAATATATATTTGGATTTTCGGGTCGTACACAATAACGTCACGCAAATCTGTTTCTTTTTTACACCCTTCCCCGTCTCATATGTCACAACTTTTTGCAACACCTCTAGACAATGACCTCACAAACGTCGGGTCTCCCCCCCCCCCCCATTCGTGTTACCGATGAAGCAGTAGATGATTCTGGAAAGTTCTAAATCTAGTTGTTAAATAAGCGGATTTTGTCAGAAAAATTAAAATTTTTTTGAAATTTGCTTTTTATTCCGTTGTATTTTCTTTGCTTTGTAAAAACAAGAGAATATGTGACGTCACAGTTTTAGTGAGCCCCCTCCCCTTGTCCAAACTGTGATAGAAGAATATATAGGTAGTGCCACTCTTTCTCTCACAACGGTAAACATTTGGACGAAAGAAGTACCTGCTTTCAGCGATTTACCACCAGAGGGCGCTGTCGTCAAGTTACGGAAGCGCAAAGCATCATGGGGATCAAAACTATTTAGCGTCACTAAAACAAATTGATCACGATAAGAATACAAAAATAATCGTTTAAAATGTACCATAATTCAGATTACGACATGAAAATAATTTCAAGAAAGATCAGAACTGGCTGATCGTTTTAGTTTTTTAAATCCAACATTCAATTTTAACACGGGTTGTCGTTACGAGTGGAGGTAAGTTTAACACATGGTTTTGTGTGTTCCGAGAACGCCCGACAAGCGTGTTCATCGCCCGTTCAGGCTGAAGCTTCATCCGTGGTTTATGTTCATTGTACCGATCTATATACAGTTTGAATCGAACACAGAATAAGTTCTTCTACTTCGGATGTTGCCCACGCACGAGTATTTCCTCTGTTTCCACAGGTATTGTTGCTATTACAATGGTTACCATGGCAACGATACCGCCATTTTTTATTTCAAGTTTCGGCTGCTACGAAAACCAGACCAGTGCTGCCTTCTGGTGCCGTTGGTGGAAGCAGGTCTTTCTTTACCCCACGTTTTCAGAAAAGCGTCACTACGTACTAATCGACCCTGCTGTGATATTCCATGAATCTCCCTTCCCCCGTTTTTCATGCTATCATTTGTGTACAGCACCTATCTTGTCATTTCTTTCGAATCTTTAAATCATATACAATGTTTTCTAGGTCAATTTACTAATTTTTGCTTTAATATTTTCGATAATTTCTTGTTGAACCGCGATGAAATCATGCTGCGAATTACTGCTAAATAAAGTGACTTGCTACCTAACAAACACACAAAAAAAGGACAGTTTTTAGATTACATTCATAAAATGAAGTTTCTTCTCCCTCGTTCCTTTAAAATTATACCCTATATTCGCAATATATTACATATTCAGCTCAAATAAGAGTTCTACATTTTGGAATTCCCATATGAAATCGTGAAACTCCAGTGTTCTCAAGTCGTACGTAACAGCGGCAGCAGTGATACGACGACCGAGCTCGTAATGCGTGAAGCAATTTTCTTGTTGTCGTGCAGGGAAACATACAGCCGAAACAGGGGTTGCTTCTGATTTAAAAGCTGCGCGGACCATCTTTAGAATGCGATTTAAATTAGTTTTAAATTAGTTTCACAGGACACACCGAATCACCCAAAAATAAAGAAGTGAGGTGTGTGTGGGGGGGGGGGGGGCATATGTTTATTTAACTTTTTCTGCGGTCTGGGGGGGGGGGGGGGGGCCGGGCGGCCCAACGTTCACGATCACGTCAGACAGCTATCGCCATACGACCGGTATCTATACTTTACACTGTAAAAAAAAAACATGTGTTTTTAAAATGCAAACACTTTTGGCAGTCCTAGAAAATGTTTTTAGACATTTGTGGGTGAAAAACACATACAAGTGTTTTACAAATAGCATGGGATGAGAAGAAACCTCTGAAAACATAGTGTTTATGGCGTGTTGTTGACGGACGTCAAGGCATTTAAAATAAAACACTACCGTTTACCTTGCAACACTTTATAAACACAATGTTGAAGCATACATAGCGACGGAAGAGTTTAAAATAAAACGATTGTTTTTTTTATCTTAAAACGGTAGCGTGTTATCTTACAACATATGATAAATTATTTTTAAAACATGCGTTGTAACAAAAACACTGCTGT
>JAHWFP010217175.1:22678-52045 GCA_023313725.1 Lithobius niger | reverse complement strand
GCCGGGCAAAATAGCAGTGTTTGTAAGTAACTAGTTTAACTTTAGAAGTTTATCTTTAGGACCCCCCAATTCTAAATTTATAGTCTAACTTAAATTCCCACTCGGGCAAAAGTGGGATAAACTTTGAGCACTTTTTCGAACTACGGGCTTCTGATCGCACAAGGGGACACCCCCTTAAGTTGGTTCCTGGCAGGGTTCACAAAAGTTGTAGAAAATTCTTTTTTGCCAACCGTGTAGTGTCATGCTGGAACGCCCTGCCCGAGGCTGTCGTCTTGGCCAACTCCCTTCCAACTTTTAAACACCGACTCCGGACCTGCGATCTCTCTTCCTTTCTTGTTCGTCGGGAATTTTGTATATTGTGATGTATTGTATCTGTATATTGTGTTTAATTTCTTTTTAAGACATGGCTCCAGTGGCTGCACATTCTTTACTTATTTTGTATTTATTTAGGGCCATTGTAAGTGACACTTGTGTCCCTTTGGTTCCTTTTTCCATTTGGAAATAAATTGTTTATTATTTATTATTATTATTATAAATTAACCTGTAGCTTGGAGTCTTTATGGTTGGTAAGCCTTATCGGCATTGCTGGTCTTTACCACCATAATGTTAGAGTAGGCATCTCTTACTAAAAAGCCAGTTTCTTACTTTGTTCATTCTTTAATGTAAACAAAGGGACGGTTTGATCCTCGCGAGGAAAAATAACTGTGGGACGACTTGAAAACTACAGTTGTCAAATATAGTTGTAACTTAGCGGACGCGGTTCAGCTTGCTGGGTATTCCTGGATAGGAACCCAAGATAAAAATGCTTTTTCTTGTCTAAATTTCTTATTTCTTGTCTGTAGCCCATGCTGTGTTTATTATCGTAAAAAGTCGTAATAACCACAAAACCTGATGCTAAGAAATACTCGTCAACCAATGATGTCGTAGCGTCCGCCGCTACAAGACCTATTTACTTTAGATAGGAAAGATATCTTCACTCCCTCCGGGATTGAGGCTTTACTGTGCTGTTATACGCCATAATAGTCAGAAAGTAACGAATCAGTCATTTCTACAAGCTGGATGTCAACCATGAGTGCGGAGATGTTACAAGCACCTAGCCCGTCGTAGCGTCCTCCGCTACACCATTTATTCACTGTGCGTAGCTGCGTGATCCGAGCAGTCTGTGCTTTCAGTGTTATAGTAGCACTGAAAGATATAGTGCATTTGCGGCGTAACCACCTACTCTTGAAACAACCTTGCTATTAATTTACACTTCTACCTGTCGATTCTCAGCTGTTTTGCGTAGATTTTGTACTTAGGACATTTGCCTCAAGAAAGGTGATTACAATTGAACAAATTTTATTGTACAATATGATTCTCTAATTCTTTCAGTGCCATTATTGACGAAGGACACTTAAAGTTTCGAGGAGAAGCTTACCATCCGTATCATTTCAATTGTACTTCATGTGGGTGAGTGGTTTCTTACTATTTGCAAAATAGTAGCCTTCAGTAATGTATGCTAAAATCGGTATTTTATGCTTTTCCCATGCTTAAACTCAAAATAAAATTTATTTGCCCCCAATTGTTTTGAGTTGCATCTAGCTTCCGCCAAGCGTTCTGTTGTGCCTTTCCATACGCAGAGTTGCTGCCTTCTTGTTTGTCATATCGCTTTTGAGCACCGGTAGTAGTACTTCGTGCCTGGTGCTCCCGTGCTTTTTTACAATGGACGAACAAAATCGGATTAACAAAAAACTGCAAACGGGCAGTTATGCGGCCTGGACGTGTACGAAGACGCCACATGATCACCACCCATTGTTCAGACGATGCTGTAAGTGTAATTTTGGTAATATTAAGTGTGGTCTGTGCGAACTTCATGAACCAGAATCTGTTGCAAAAATTTTGAAAACATGGCGCCAATCAGACCAACGTAGAGCACAAAGGGCGTAATGGGAGAAGTCAAAAGCGAATGAAAAAGAGAAATCTGGGTTGGAGCTGGGATTGGAAAATATAAGCACTGACCCACAAGCTCGGTGTATTTTCTGAATTTATTCAAACCGACGAAAATTGAGCATTCCAATGCAATAATGGGGTAAGTCAAGTTACCCCATTACTTCTTTAGACATCAGTTTCAGATTCTCCAAGCCTTTATGCAGTAATGGGGTAATTTAGAAGAATTTTTTTTGTACCACCAGATACCAGCACCTCCTTGAAGTGGGTGCGGCAGATGCTTCCATATAAGTTCTTATGTACCTATGCAATAATGGGGTAACAAATATAGCATGAATGGAGTTAGTTAGCTTACAAGAATACCTTTATTCAGGGCCATTAATGTTATTTATTGTTAATAAAATAGCCAGTGAGGTTTCCTGTACCATTACCAACTACTACCGTAATAATTCGATAATAAAAAAGAATAAATAACGAAATGACGTAGATAATGGTCTACAATGTTTGAAGGCCCATAACTCAAAACAGGTATTTCACTACTTGCCCCATTACTGCATTGGGATGCTCAATTGGTCTAGATAAGTCAAGTTCTATGTCGCCTTTACTTGTCACTTCAAATCTAGGTTTGATCGTTCACGCTGCAAGCCAATCTGCATCACCGTTAGTGAATCTCGGAATGGATAAAATGCCAGGCGAACTTTCTGCTTCTCTTGATAAGTCTTAACGAATTGAAAATCGACGCAAAGATTGATAAGAAGGCGTTAAATTTTTAAATCCGATTTGTGCGCAGCAGTGAAGAAAGTTGCTAGTCGCGTCTTCACAGCCGTCTGCGCCATCTTTGATTTGTAACGGCGGCTGCTACGACTAGTGCTAACAGCCAGGTTAAATCCTGGTGTTTGCTTGGCTACTGTTGTAAAGAAGGCCTGAGTTCTTCACCCGATTTGAGAGGATACCTCAACTCAAACTATCAACAACCTGAGGGAAACTTCGTTTATGGCAACGAACACTTTTTTTTTTCTCGGCACCTCGGCCGTGAAAAACCCCAAATTTCAAACGCCTGTATCTTCCAAGAAAATGGACCAATTCATCTCATCTAAACAGCTCTTAATAGCCACGAACTTTATCCGTTTCCCCCCGCAAACAGAACACGAAAATTCCTTCTAGAACTTTCACAGCATCCATTTGAAAAACGCACGAAACCGATGCCGTAAAATCACCGTAGCGCACGAGACGCCATTTTCGCCACTTGTAAAAATTTGTATATGCTTTCATTTTCACTTGGGCATAAAGCCGAAAACATTAGTTTAGTGTTTGTAGGGGAGGAGCTTCCTCTACGAAGGTACTTAACCTCCCAAAATAATTGTACAGATACTTTGTTTTGATATTTCTTACGTAGATTTAAGGTGACGATCTAACATGCACTTGAGAAATGTCCGACATGCAAAAATCCTAATTTTACGTCTATAAATGTTAACCCAACTATTTAAAATGCGTTTTAGCATTCGCTGGTAACCATAACTTTTGTTTTATAATAATTTTTTAACGTAATCTTTTGCCATCCCAATTACCGGAGCTCAGGCAACATTTTATCTTACGTACACGTCTTTTCTAATTTTCCGTAGTTGTTCCTAGCAAAACCGACTTGGCTTTCAATTTCCCAAAGTAAACCTGGCATCCCAATGTTAATAACCGAATTTATTGAGAACATTCCTTCAATAGTCGCGATGCCTAACATCGTGGTTAACTAAGAAAACAATCCGTAGTAATTAAAGGCCTTATTCACGTTCCAAACAATGAGTATAACTCTACCGGCCTCTCTTTATCACGCAGTCCATAGTTATTCCTTCAAACGGCGCCAAGCGAAAAATCCTTTGCGCTGCCGACTTTTCTATTGTTCTCAAGGCCCTCAGCCAATCAGACCTCTGTAGCTATCCTCGGCGTCCGCGCCAACTTCCGGTAATGTGTATATAACCCCAGCCCCAGGAGGCAATCGTTAGCACACACTCAGCAGATCTCAAAGCCAGACGTGACTACGCCAGTCGGTATAGGAGATGTCCTGTCCGAATGTTGTCATGCCGGGTAAAGGTAGTTGGTTCGTATTAGACTAGTGTTAGTTTAGAAAATTTAATTTTGGAAACCCCATTCGAAATTTTAGTTTTAAACTTAACTTAACCTAACCTTAAGCTTTGAGGAAATTATGGAGGTGGAGCCGTAGTCGGCATTCTAGGCCCCCATCGCCATAACGTCAGGGTTCACGGTCCTTTTCTAAAAACCAGCTTTTTTCCCGTGTTTATTATGGTGAACTTAATCTAAACACTAAATCTGCATTTAGACGACGTATTTTCTAGAGTGCTTCCCTAAATACTAAGGATCTACAGATTGGAAGATTTGATTCTAGGTCGGACTTAGAAAACATAGTCTTGACTATTTGTGTGTAATTCCCGCGGTTTGCACCAACTAGATTTTTTTCATGTAATTCCCGCGGTTTGCATGTTATAACGGGTTCCCGAGGTCCCACAAACATTTTCTAATCGAAATAGTCGTTTTTACTCTTCATCTTGTAGTTGAAGTTTGAGTTGAATTTAATTGTAAATTCTTGTTGATTTTTCCTGTTGTAAAAATCGTCGTGCTTTAATTTAAAAGCCAATTTTCTTGTATTGACACTAGTTGAATTTTAAATGTAATTATTTATATTTATCTGCCTTTTAATAAACCTACGAGTTTGTAATACGCCTGTTTTTCTACTAGTTAAGACTAAATGTAGAAGTTATAGTTCTTAAGAAAACCACTTAATAATTAAACTTAGAGCTGCATTTAGAAACACCCACCTGGTGGCAGCGAATACCCCCCTTTAAAGTTATCTAGTAAGCCTACAGTTAGGACAAATGACTCTCTGTTACCCATGCTGGGCCAGTAGCATCGTGTGCTGTTTTCCGTAAAAGTAAAAACCACCACCGAACTAGAAGTTTAGAGGTCAAAACCACATTGATGTCGGAGAAGTTACAAGCACCTTGAGAATCGTAGCTTCGGCCGCTACACTGTTCACTGTTTACTTGGTGTTAACTTGGCTGTTTTCTTTTACTATCTTGGACTGTAATATTGAAGCATAGCTGGTACTACGATATCCTAAGAGATCGAGTGTCGAAAGCCCGGGCTAAGTAATTAACTTCGGTCTAATCGCTGCCACCATGGTGGATGTTAACTTTAAAAGTTTTACTGAGTTTAATTAATAAATACTGTTCATAATTGCCAACTAACTCTAGCTAATAATCAAAATAATTCTTCGAGATGTCTAAAAGGCGATTCACACTCTTGTTTCGATGCCATTAAAATATACATTACCTGAATATTAGCATTCATGCTCTCCTCATGCTGTTCTGTCTAGAGATTAAAGACTTGTAGCGTTGCCGGCGTTGCTACCTACTGCACATCGGTTCGGCCCAGCCTCCAAAGCCGAGATGGCGGCCGCTGCTTCATTGCTTGTTCTCTAACCTCCGACTACGTCGGACGTGCTGTTCTGCTCTCTGCCAAGGATGCGACCAGGACCCAGGGACCGGTGGACCAGACCACCACTCCATCATCAACGACCGAATTCTTCAGTCTCACTACGTCTTCGCCCGGGCCCCCCCCTCCCTTTCGAACCGTGTGCCGTCAGCACGGGTAACCGGAGGACCGGGTAACAGGCTACCATACGAACGGTCGTCCAGCTGTGTTCTCGGTCCACCCCTGTGGACCGCATCTGCACCTTTATATGGATCATCACGACCGTCGGTTCTCTGTGAACCGTTATGTGGGCTCTTGGCCCCTTTTTCCCTTCGGCCCAGTCTTCGGTCCCAGTTCATTTTTACGCCTGGACGCCTCTGCGACCGTACACTGCCGCTCGGTTTCTCGAGGGATCGGGTAACGAGTGAGTGAGCGACCGAACGTCCTACTACAACTACGGCTGTGCTCAGTGCGCCCATGCACCGCAGCTCTGATGACTGAATAGCCGGGTAACCGGCCGGCGAACTGCATGCTATAGAGCATCCTCGGGCGATCAAACGCCTCATTAGGAAGACTTCTTCATCGATTATTCCTTATTCAACACAGTGCACGCAACTGGACCAGCGCTCGGACATTTCGCATGGCTTCATTGCATCTGGGGACCGCGATCGATGGTCCATCTTTCTTCCAAACCATCATTAAGGAAAACGGAACGCCTTTTTCACTGTACTCTCTACGAATGCCCGAGCGACCGGGCAACTGGCGACAAGGCAGCTCGACAGCTGTGCAACCAGACGCCTCATTCATGAAGACCTCTTCATTGATTTCTCCTTCTACAACGTGGTGCACTCTGTAAGGGCTTTTTGGCCAAAACCCTTTTGGAGAGGATACCGGGTGTAGCGGTGCTCACAGGTCCTTGAGGTGCCTACTGTTCTGCACCGACATCTGGTGTGGTCTCGGGAAAATTAGAAGTACTTCGGGTGGCCGTTTTTACTTTTGCGGAGAAAAACTAGCATAGCAGTCATTACTGCACGGTTAGGAATAAAGCGTCTACGTCCTATCTAAAGCTTTAGCACTATCTAATCGTTGGTTCACTGCCACCAGGTGTGTGGTTTAATTGCTAACTAACTTGTGAAATAACTTGTGAAATTAACACCGTCGGCTTTGATTTGAGGCCGTGTGGGAGTTATCTTAGAACCATGAGGTGTTTAATGTGAAGAAAACTTTACTAGGTGTTTTAACGTGCTCTCATTCAGGTTTATTTTCATCACACGGTTGGGGATTCGAAGGTTATAACCAACTGTCAACACAAATTTACAAGTTTTTATGGTTCATGATGGGGAAAAGTCTGACGCAAATATACATTTCCATAATTTGAGGTTATTATCCACGGCTATAGTCGGACACAACAAACAAAATGATTTTACTTACAAAGTCTGACGTGACGTGAAGACAAAATATTCAAAAAGTCCGTCGACGGAGTTTTTTTCCTCAGGTGGCAAAAATTAAATAAAAACAACCAAATCCAGCCCACAGCTGTCATCGCAGACGAAGAGTCTCAAATACATTTTGGTAAATCGCATTCTGGTTTGCAGACCCTGATTTGACTCGTCAAAACCCCAACACGCATGAGGGAGGTGTAACGGCGGACGCTACGACGGCTCAGGTGCTTGTAGCGCCTCCGGTTTCCTGGTTTGACACGGAGATTCAGCTTAAGGTGTTGCGGTGATTATTGCAACTTTTACGGCATAAGCACAGCAAGGGCTACTGTCCCAGCATGGGGGATGGAGCGTCGGGTCCTAAATTAAAGGGGCCTAACCTTAAAACTGCTGGTATTTCACTGCCACCAGCGATGGAAATTTAACCGTTTACAAAGAGCTAAGCTAAAAATGGTTTACATATTTATTTACACTTAAACAGTTATTAAATTAGCAAACGAACTGAAGTTAAAAACTCCTGGTTTATTTATAACAACAGAGAATGAAAAGCACACTTTACATTTAGTTTGCACGGAAGCTTTTGAAATAAAGTATTTAAAAGCACAAAGTTTGAATTTACAACATGTAATTCGGTTTCACAAGTTTTGACTAAAACGACGTTTGTGTTTCAGAATAAAACAATCAATTAATTTTTCGAATAGAAAAAGCAATACTGAACGCTCCGCAGAGACGTCCGCAAGATTGAACAGCCTCGGCTGGTTACAATCTATCAAACAGTATGTTTCAAACACGCATGAAAGATCAACCGTTTCACAGTTTTGTTTCTAAGTGATAAAACAGAGCCTTAAACCTCCCAGAGTTGCTGTTTACAAGTCAACTCCTCAAATTATAAAAGCCTCGGCTACTTATAAAGTCCGTGTGGAGTGAATAACCAATGAATCCCACACAAAAATCAAACCGTCAGTTATTTGAATTAATGTTTAAAACAAATAAGAAAGAAGTTGGTTTTTAGAAAGAGTACCACTCGGACGTTATGGGGTGAGAAACCTAAGATGGCGCTACAGGCGTCACCACCGTAATATTCCCTATTTAGAGAGTTTAAGTTAAAGTTTAAACTATAATTTAGACTTGGGGGGTCCTAAATTAAATTTTCAAAAGCTAACAACAAACATACGAACCACTGCCATTTTGCCCGGCATGGCATCCCACGGACATGGCGTCTCCACTCCCGACTGGCGTGACCCTTCTCTATCTTGAGATCTGTGAGCTGTGCTAACGATTGAGTTCTGGGGTTGGGGTTTTATACACAATAACGGAAGTAGGCGCGGACGCCGAGGATAGCTGCGGGGGTCTGATTGGCTGAGGGCCTTGAGAACAATGGAAAGTGGGAGGAGAAGTCGGTTGAACAAAGGGACTGGGTGCAGAGCCGTTTGAAGGAGTAGGGACATGTAAACGGACAATGGGAAATAGGCCTTTATTTTGAATTATTGGCTACGGATTGAATATTTACATGTTTGCAACGTGAATAGGCTCTTGTTAAAGCTTGATACTTGGCTTTGGGTAACGCAGAAAGCATTACTATTAAATTTAACAAGCTTTAACTGTAAACTGCAGTGTTATACACCACAACTAGATTTGGCTGGGGAGGGGGGGCAAAAAGGGTTTTCGAAGTTTTTGCACAGTTTGACTTACGGAATTGCTTGGAAACAGATCTTTTTAAGAATTCTTTTAGTTTTAATAGTAGTTCAAGCTATTTGTAGCATTTGGTCGGGTCCAGTTGGGCTGAGAGGAGAACTAAAATAAACATATATACACTGAAAATTCGTGTCCGGTAGAATGCCGATGTCTAATTTCTTGGACTAATGGCAGCGTTTCTGGGGGCAAAAGATTATTATAAAAGGCTAAATAAATGAATAAATAGTCTAGCTTGATGGTATGCTAAAACGCATAAAGTTAAAGTGGAGGTTTGAACCCTGAAGTTAACGGACAATGTTTGATCTAAGTGGAAATTTTTCATAGTAGTTGCGATCGTTCAAACACAATAAAAAATATCACACTTCAAAAATGGTTGTCAGTACATGGGCACAAGGTTCAGTGCCTTTTTCCTAAAATTCAACTAAGCTAGAGTTTGGGGCTTTATGCCCGAAAAGACGAGTGATAAAATCAAAATATACAAATACATTTTATAACAATGGCGGCCATGATGAAGTAGCGCTGCTGGTTTTGAGGTGATCTTCAAACGTGAATTACTGGTACTTCCTGGTGGAAAGTCCGGATTTGGGCTTCCCCAAGTGTCTTGTATTTGGGCAGGCTATCGATGGTGAAAATTTGGAACGATTCGGTTCAATATTGAGAAAACGGCTGGATGTGCCTCGGCGAGGCATTTTGGGTGCCTTAAGAAAAAAAAAATTTCAAATTTTTCGGAAAACAGGCATTTTTCGGTGGCGCTCGTTTACAGAGGAAGAGAAAAAGGAAATGAACAAGCGGTTACCAATGGTTACATGTAAAACAGAAAAGTAAAGACAGAAACACACTAGAGTAGCACGCACATAGTGACCATCACTATGACCAAAAACATAAGCCCCAGACAAGGTAATACATTCCTATAAAACCACTATAGGGATTCACACCAAGGAACTCACCACAAGTCGCAATCATCGGCCAGGAAAAAACAAGTGAATAAAAGATCTAAGTTTCTTATATTTTCACCCTGGACACCATACATCGCGTCACACCCCCTCAAAATAAAAGAAACAAGAAATGGTAAAGCGCCAGCGGTTGTGATGGTAGTCAGAGCTTGATACCGAACCGAACTACGGACCTCAAATCGACAAAAAATTAGTGTTTCAAGCATAATTGACATCAAGATATTGGATAATATTTAAGAAAACATGAATAAAAACTCAAGTGTTAGCTCCCAATACTATGATTAATATTTCTCTCTCACACACGATTAGTTGTTTTTCAAAGTCCTTAAGGGTGGCCGGACTAGCCATACTAAACAGTATTAAAGGTTAGTCATAATAAAATAAAATTAGTACACAACCATTTTCAACACTAAAAGCGAGTAAGCAAAGAACAAACATAGAAAAAAGAAATATACACTTGGGAAAAAAACAATATCAATTTATGCACACACTTAGTATAAAAACCCATAATAAGCACATCGCTTAAACGTCTAGTTCACTAATCTGAACCTTAAGAGACAGGTCTTCTCTAAACATTTCAATACGGTTGCGTACCGAGGCTTTGGTAAGTACATCAGCCAACAAATGTTTCGACCCCTTAAATTTTAGTTCAACTAACCCTTTCTGGACACAATCCCTTACAAACCATACTTTCCTAGCATAGTGTTTGGAACGGGCGGTATATATCGGGTTGTTTACCAAATCTATAGCTGACTGGCTATCGGTCCACACCACAGCTACTGAGTTCTTCGTGGGGGTACACAGTTCGTCTACGAGACTCTTCACCCACAGGATATCTCTGATACATTCCACCATTGCAATAATTTCTGCCTCTGCGGAACTCAAGGCAACCGCTTTCTGCTTACTGGTCTTCCAGATAATCAGACTGCCAAACGCTTTGACCACGTGACCAGAAAAACCCCGACCATCATACGTCACATGCCAAGAGCCATCACTATAGCCCTCAACCTGTTCCGAACAAACCGCAAGTTTGGGGAAAAATAGTTTCAAGTGTTTTGTAAGCTGGACATATTTCAAAACCTTCTTCGCTGCATGGAGGTGCATATCACGAGGTTCCAGTGAAAAACGGGCCAGGTTTGTAACTGTGAAGCTAATGTCGGGACGTGTCCCCGAAACCAAATACATTAGGGACCCAATGACTGATTGATAATATGATTTGTCACAGATCGGAGAATCATTACATTCGTCCATTTTTTGATACGGGTCTGCAGGTACGAACATGTCTTTCATGTCCTGTACTCCATATCTATCCACGAGCTTCTCAATATACCTGAGCTGAGATATGTAGAGACCTTCTTCTCGTTGTTCAAACAGTAGGCCTAAGTACAGACTATTACTTGTCTCTACGAGCGTATAATGCACGTTGATTTTAATTACGATCTCATCAATCATAGCATCAGGACCAAGCAAGCAGTAATCGTCCACGTGAGCTGTTAAAAGCAGCCAATGCCTATCGTTCTTCTGCCAGATGAAGAGACGGGGATCAATCTTACTCTGTGACATTCTACAAGCAACGAGTGCACTCCTCATATGTTCGTGCCAGCACCTTCCTCCCTGCGGAATCCCATATAACGCCTTAATTAACAGACACACCTTTTCCCCCCTGGGCCCATAACCTTGTGGCGGTTGCAAAAATAATCTCCGGTCGCAGTACGACTGGAGGTAGGCACTCCGGACGTCGTAAGTGCGGACAGAATAACCCCTGGACTGCTCCAAACTAATGACAAAGCGTAAAGTATCTAACCTAATAACTGGGCTCGCAGTTATATCGAAGTCATAGCCAGGTCTGGCTAAAGAACCACAGGCGACAAGCCTAGCTTTATATTTTTGGAGTGTCCCGTCCCGATTATATTTTTTTAGCAAACACCCATTTCGATGGTAATATTTTAGTATTGGGGGGCCTGTCCACAAGTTTCCAAACTCCCAGTTCCTCCAAAACATCTAATTCCCTTCTCATAGCCGCCTCCCACTCCAACTTAGATGGAGACTTAATTGCCTCTCTATATGTGGACGGTACCGGTTCCTCCACATTCACGCCACAACACATTTCCCATTCTTGAAATCTAATCTTATCCACTATTTTCCTCATAGATTTACCCTTTAACGAATGGCGCTTCAAACCACAACTAAAAGAGGCAGGACGACGACCCATTTTAAATATAACATTATTACTGGTGGAGGAGATACAACTTTTTGATTTCCTTAGAGACTTCAACTCGACGGACATAGCACTAGTGGTGTTCTCGATAACAGGTTTCAACACAACAGACGGTAAATCTACTGTGGTCAGCACCGAAGGAAAAAGATTAGCCCCCTCAAGTCTACATCCGTAGAAAAAACATTTTTGTCCTTATTATCAAGAAGACAGTCATTTTCAGGAGAAGGGCAAAAGATGGAGCTAAAGGGCTAAGACGAGTGTCAGGGATCTGAGCATCAGATTCACGCGTGTTAGCTACACACTGATTTACGGACATCTGCACCTGGGACAAGGACGAAACTTTTAGGTTAGGTCTCAATTCGGACATGGCATGAAACGGGAATCTAGACATTTCATAAGGGAGAACAAAACCTTCGGGAATAACAACTAAATCCACGTCATGCAAGTGGTTATGCCGTTTGGCAAATAAAGCTAACCTATGCGGTTTTGCCCTTTCCCGAAAATAAATCCCTTTCAGCCTCATGTTTCCGTTTACACCCGCCTTGAGTAAACGTGAAGCACTAATTAAATTGTGAGAGGCATTTGGAATTTCGACCACATCTTTTAGAACAATCGGGACTCCAAAAACACGCCCATCCTTGTTAACACCCATTACAGTCACATCACCAACTAGTTTACCTTCAACGTACGTGTCGTCAGCTGCAAGTTTTACACGTACTGTTTTACATTTGGTACGATCCACAGACTTACCACTAGATTTCATAATGGAAATGGACGCAAAGGAATCCAAACCAAAAGTAGTAACATGCAAATCGTAAAAGTTTGAACTACACTTAGGACCGACACAATTTTCCGTGGGAACTGGTGGGCCTAACGCACAAACTGTTTCAGCTGGCAAATCTAAATTGGAACTTAGAGGGTCTTCAGTAATGAGGCCAAAAGCTTCTAACTCTTCAACAATGTCTGACGAAGTCATGTCCGTGCCACGAAGTGCTGCAACAGTGTTGGACTGGTTAGCGGGTCGCTGTTTTACACGGGGCCGATTATCTTGCGGTCGTGACGAGTTTGACTGAGTTAAACCACAATTGTAACTGGCGTAAGCAGGAGTGCCGCACGCGGGTTCTGCGTGACCCCTTCCTCCGCAACGGCCGCAGACTTGCGATTGTGGACGTGACCCACTCGGCTGATCACATTGGGCCAAAAGATGTAAAGTCGACGAGCACCGGAAGCACTTTTTGGGCGTCACATTTCGTTGAGAAACCGTGGCCGCATTTACGAATTGCGCTTGACGCTTTGAATTATAATTTCTACGTGCAGCAGGTTGTTGTACCGCTTCCTGAACGAGTGTAGAATTTGAACGATTAAACACAGGTGAAAACATGTTGCCATCAACCAACGTGTGAGACTGGGCTTCATGCTGATTATGTGACTGCAAAATCGCGGTTTAAACTTGATCAAGAGTTAGTAAAGCAGGAGTGTTACGCAAAATCTCGACAATTGTGCTTAAGTGTGGCAAAGACAAACCTGCTAACAAATACAGACAGACTTCCGCTTCTTCAACAACACAACCGGCTGCAATACAATTGAGAAACATGCCGCGCACACGTGTAATATAAGCACTAACCGTTTCGTGTGGTTGTAATGCTACACGGGTTAATTCCACAAATAAACTTGTTTGTCGTGCTTGGGTGTTGTTGTCATAAGTAGCTTTAATTTGGTCCCATATCGTGCATGCATTATCAATACCCCGAAACTGGAGAAGTAGATTAGACGAAATAGTCTTTAACAGCATTGATAAACACGCGTCATTACCGGTTTGCCAAATTGCAGCAGCTGCAGGATCAGCAGGACGTTGTCCTCCTAAAATTGGAGTAAGCCAGCCTTCAGTTCTAGCTAACGCTGTGAATTGCATGGACCATATCTGATAATTATTTTCGGTTAGGTATTGTATAACCTTATATGTTGGCACAGAGAAATATTGCACGTTTGGTGTTGATTGTCTAAACCAATTGTACTCCATGCTTATAGCTGTACATTAACTAGTGTGTTATTCCATCTGAAGTGAAAAAGAGAAATCGGGGAAAAATAAAAAAAAATTGTAACCATTGGCACGCCTACAGTTCTGGACAGGTAAGTGAAACACCGAAACCTGAGTAGAAAGTTCTTTCAAAGCAGCAACAAACTACTGATTGATTATTGGTAAAGATTATCACTCTGGCTCCTATCAGTAAATGCTTCAGTGACTCCTGACAGTTTCCATCATGGCTCCCGCCAGTTATTGCTACCATGTAACAAAGCGACGGCGTTAAATTGGGGCAAAACTTGTGAAATTAACACCGTCGGCTTTGATTTGAGGCCGTGTTGGAGTGATTTTGGAACCATGAGGTGTTTAATGTGAAGAAAACTTTACTAGGTGTTTTAACGTTTTCTCATTCAGGTTTATTTTCATCACACGGTTGGGGATTCACAGGTTATAACCAACTGTCAACACAAATTTACAAGTTTTTATGGTTCATGATGGGGAAAAGTCTGACGCAAATATACATTTCCATAATTTCAACATCATGGGCACACCATAATGCCATTCCATTAGAAGAATTCCTACAGGCGGCTTCCTAGCTTCACTCAACGACATCTACCTCCCACTACCTGAGGAACATGTCAAGCGAAGAGAAGGGACTACACTGGCTGGGTAATCGTCGCAGCCAGAACTGTTGTCAAGCCCCCCCCCCCCTTAAGCACAATCAGAACGAAGCAGAAGCAAGCCATCCCAGATGGAAACAAGCCACCCATAGAAGGAAGCAAACCACCCTAGATGGAAGCAAGATCCCTTAAACAACAACAACAAACAAAATGATTTTACTTAGGAAGTGTGACGTGAAGTGAAGACAAAACATTCAAAAAGTCCGTCGACGGGGTTTTTTCCTCAGGTGGCAAAAATTAAATAAAAATAACCAAATCCAGCCACAGCTGTCATCGCAGACGAACAGTCTCAAATACATTTCGGTAAATCGCATTCGGGTTCGCAGACCCTGATTTGACTCGTCGTCAAAACCCCAACACGCATGAGGGAGGAAGAATAGAAAAAGGAAAAGAACAAACGGTCACCAATGGTTACATGTAAAACAGAAAAGTAAAGACAGAAACACACTAGAGTAGCACGCACATAGTGACCATCACTATGACCAAAAACATAAGCACCAGACAAGGTAATACATTCCTACAAAACCACTATAGGGATTCACACCAAGAAGCTCACCACAAGTCGCAACCATCGGCCAGGAAAAAACAAGTGAATAAAAGATCTAAGTTTCTTATATTTTCACCCTGGACGCCATACATCGCGTCACTAACCTTAGGCTTTAAATAAAAATGATTTGTTTTTAGATAAAACACTAGCAAATTAAATCTCTCTAGAAGCAAACGGAGTTTAAAACTACGCTAGGTTTTAATAAACAGGGGGAATGAAATACAATTTACATTGGCAACTAGTCCACAAAATAGCTTTGAATAAAAGCACACAAGTAATTTACAGAAAATAAATTATCGGCAACGAATTTAAAAATAAAATTCACACTTACAATTTCGAATAGAAAATGTTCTTTGGTGTTACCTAAACACCTATAAGTTAGAAAAAGTACCTCACAATTTCAATCTTAGTTTAAGATTATGTTTCAAGGCATCTTGCACAAGATCAAATCTACTTATTCACATTGAGTCAAGCTAGCAATAATCAGGAACCTACCATCGAAGTCTGTGCTTCTGTAATTATGCTACAGGACCTTGGTGATCTCAAAAAAAAGGTTTGTTTACATTTTGTAATACAAACAGAAAGAAAGCCGGTTTTTAGAAAGGGGACCTTAAACCCTTAAGTTATGGGAGGGGAGACCAGAAAATGCCGATGGTTTTAACTACCCATAATCGCGAATCCAAAGTCAAAAGTTAAGTTAAATCTTTAAATTAAAATTTAGAAATAAAGTTCTGAAAAAATAAAATAAAGCTGAAACTAGTTATCTAAACTACACCTTGCCCGGCATGGCAACACTCGGACTGGGGACATCTCTGCTCCGACCGCCGTAGTAACGTCTGACTTGGAAATTGAGCTATGCTGTGGATGCAGCCTTGCAGGGTCTGTTTTATACCAGCTGCCTGGCAGCAAGGGAGGAGGGAAGCGCGGTCCTGTAGGAGAGCGACAGGGGGGTGGAGGGGGGTAGAGGGACCTCTTGAAGACGAGAGACTGACCGGACAGGCCAGGCTGTCAATACCGGAAGTGGGCATGGTAGCGCGGACGGGCAGGGTAGCTTGGTGCTCTGAGTGGAGGGGAAATTGAATGGAGTTTTTTGATTGGAAGGGACTATCTGCAGCTTGCAGGGCAAAGGGAATTGCCGACATGGGAGCTTTAGAGGCCCGAGTTTTGAAAGTGCAAGTGAGTTTGGAACTCATAACAACGTGAATAGGCCTATAAATAAAAACTACGATATTATGTATCGCAACTATTGAAGGAAGGGGAGGGGGGAACGAAGTGTTTAGCTTAAATCTTTTTATAAACGGGAAATTTTAATAGAAGGAACGTTAGCACGGTCGAAGCTCTGAAATAAATACAAGATAAACACTTTTGAAAAAAATGTCCGGTAAAATTCGAAGGAAAGTTTTTGCCGAGTTCAGTAGTGTTCGGAGACCTAGTTTTTGCTAAACTGTTGCCCAATAAAAATAAAATAAAAAGTTTAATATACCAGCTTTTTCCCTGAATGCTAGAACGAATGAACATGAATGAAATATTATTGCAGCCGCTAATAATAAAAATTACAGTCGCAGTTTTCATAAATAACTTGGCCATTGCTAGAATAAAAACATCAAGTGTTGGGTTTTCAAACACATATATGTGAGGCTAAATACCTCCTAAACAACACTAAGCTGGTTGGCTTTATGCCTGCAAAAGAAATAAACGTAATTACAATTTTTTTGTACAAAGTGTTCAAAATGGCGATTGAAGATTTGCGTGCGGCGCCGGTCATTTTGGTGACTTTTTCAAAATCAAGTAGAGAATTATTGACGAGGAAATTTAAAGTTCTTTTTTCGCAGAAGTCTTGGGAAAGTTCAGGTCTATTAAGGGCCGCAAATTTCAAACGTTTTGGTTCATTTTTCACGGAGATGTGGGTTGTTGAAAACGGAGGTCTTTATAGGCCTATTGAGCGCTAGCGAGCCCTAATGAAAAAAAAAAACTTCGTTGCGAAAACGATAAACCCTCGGGTTTTTGATCTTTCTATGATGGTGAAGACTAGCTTCTTTACAGGCACCCTGGCGGGATATTTTATTTAGGGTTCCTTTTGAATCTGAAATGAAAGCCTAAAACAGAAAGTTAGTGCACACAGGTATGCAAACACTCAGCTGCCAAGCCACTGTAATCTAAAGTTGCAAAAATTACCTAAATTTGAGCAATCAGCAAACTAAATCGAGAAATACAACTCCTATTTAGCTTGTCATCTTCCCTAAATACAGAGGCGAAGTGTAAAGGTTTGGGATACTTATTCCTATCCCAGGATCAGAACAAAGTTAAAGGTACACTTTTTACACAAAATTAAAATTACTATTTCATTTTTTTGGCAGACTGACGTTTGTGCGGTAAAGTTACCTTGAGTAAATCAAAGTTACACGTTATAAAAGAACACTAGTTTTGGTTTTTTGACCATAAGTTACATTTTTATGGGTTTTGCAATCGTTAACTATTAAATGATATAGTCACAACATTTAATGCTCTAACCAGTCAGCCGTTCACAGAAAGTTATTTTTTTTTTTTATCTGGGAAAACCTCGAGAAAATACCCCTGGGCGCACTCCTCAGGACCTAGCTTGCGTTAAGGATCGGAATAGAGGGTACTATAAGCGCATGCGCAACCATATGCTCTATTTAAAGTTAACAGATTGCCACTAGAATGGTTTTGAGGTTACCAAACAACTTGTTTACATGAAAATTTAAACACATAAGGGTTTTGAGATAGGTCCCATAACTTAAAATACAAAATACAACTCTGGGAGGTTTTATGGCTTATACCCAAAACCTTTTAATCAGAGTTTACCTTTTGCCCTCAGAGGTTAGACAGACAATTTTTTTAAAGAAAAATGTTTCGTGAAAACTTAGAGAAGAGAACCACTCAACTCCCGTAGATATTCCTAATGAATATTAATTACGTGTCGTATAATCTCTGTTAAAACCCTTCCACAAAGGAAGGCGTTGATAGTGACAGGGAGAATAACATTGGCACTTAAAAATTTAGGTGTAAAGGTCCGAATTGGGAAAAGCTGACAGTTTCTTTGAGTGAGGTTGCCCTGACAACGTACCTCTTAACAATTGAAGAAAATTTACACAAAAAAGGTGCAAAGCAATTTTTTTGCTCCACCACTGGTTTAGCCTTTAATAAAAAAAACTCAACTGTTTTTAAGTTAAACAAAATACCGGCTTAAGGCATCTGCATTAACGTGGAACTTTCCAGGTTTGTAACGAACGGTGTAGTCATAATCTTGGAGGGTAAGGCTCCACCTAAGCAATCTGGGGTTTTTTCCAGACATTTGCTTGAGCCAGTGTAACGGGTTATGATCTGACTCAATGATAAACTTGGTACCATAAATGTACGGACAAAGTTTGGCCACGGTCCAGATCAAACACACACACTCTTTTTCTGTTGTACCGTAATTCTGCTCCCTGGCTGTCAGTTTACGTGAAACTTAAAGACAAGGGTGTTCATCTTCGTCAAACTCTTGGGACAATACACAGCCCATGCCACGTTCAGAACAGTCACATTATAAAATGAAAGTCTGGTTGAAATCAGGAACTCTTAGAACCGGAAACGTCACTAAGGCCTATTTCAGGGAGTCAAACGCCTTTTGTTTGGACTCATACCACAAAACGGGATCAGGTGCATCCTTCTTTAGGGAATCCGTAAGGCATGCACAAACCTCTGAATAATAGTTGATGTAGCGTTGGTAGTAACCAAATAAAACTAGAAAGGAACGGACATCTTTCTTGGTTTGGGGACGTGCAAATTTTTTCACAGCAAGGACCTTCACCTCTGATGGTGTACGAGTTCCGTTTCCAACTTCGTGACCTAAAAAGGTGGCTTTGCTGCAAGCGACCTGCGACTTTCCTGCATTAACAATGAGCCCAGCCTTCTTGACAGCAGAGAGAAAATTATAGACATGATCGAGATGTTGTTGCCACGTTTCGGCACCAACAGCAGTGTCATCTTGGAAAGGAGCAACGTACTCCTCCATACCTCTAGTGACACTATCCATAAGTTTCTGAAAGCAAAATGGAGTGTTCTTCATCTCCATGCTCATCATGAGGGGAGCAAACTTCCCAAAGGGAGTTGTGATGGTGGCGGATAAGGAAGCCTGTGGCGTGAGACGCACTTGCCAAAATCCTCTATTTAAATCGAAAGTAGAGATGTACTTCCATTTGGCTGCATACACTCTTCTATGCCGGGAATTGGATAGTCTTTAGTGACTGTTATTGTTGAGCTCGCGGTAGTCAGCTACCGGACGAGGGCTGGCATCCTCCTTCTGAACAGTTATCATAGGAGAGCTGTGGAGGGAGTCTGTCTCAACAATAAGCCTAAGATTCAGCATGCGCTGGATCTCTGTAACAATTAAATCCTTTTCAAATTTTGCGTGACGATAGTACTTACAAGGTTTGACTGTTGGATCAACTAACTCAACGTCGTGAGTCACGAGGTCGGTACGACCCGGCAGAGTAGAAAATACTCCATCTACTTTGTCAAAGACAGCAAGCAGACCATTCTTCTGCGATTCGGTTAAGGATCCTGTTTTCTTAAACCGAGCCATAGCCTCCTTGGATGTAAGGTGGCCATCACCAGGCTGACCAGTCCAGACATGGTCTTTGTGATATAGATCACGTTCCTCAGCAAGTGAAAAGTTACTGGCACCTTCCCTGGGCAGATAGGGTTTTAGAAGATTTATGTGATAGATCGTTTTCTTGTGAACACCAAAAGATTTCTTTATTAGATAATTGGTATCCGACAATCGTTTCAGCACTTCTCTAGGGCCATCCCAATAAATGTCCAATTTATTTGGCTCTTGAAGGTTTAAGGACTAACACTAAGTCACCTTCTTTGAACTTTCGTCAACTGCGTTAAAGTCATAGTATGATTTGTTTTTAACCTGACTTTTAATCATATTCTCTAGTGCAGATTCACGGGAATATTTAAATCTTTGGAGCAAGTCCCAGATGTACTCAAGTACTGATGGATGAACGTCTGGCTCGATCCACTGGCTTTTAACGAGCTCCAGTGGGCCTTTGATGTTGCGGCCATAAACAAGCTCAGCTGGAGTGAAGCCAGTGCTCTCATGTGGAGCAGTTCGAAGATCAAACATTGCTCCTGGTAAGCACCTTTCCCAGTCTTCAGGATGCTCATGACATACTGCACGCAACACTGCCTTTAGTGTACTGTGGAAGCGTTCGACGCTGTTTGATTGAGGCCTATTGACGCTGGAATTGATACACCTGATTCCACACTTCTCTAAAAACAACGTGGTGAGTTCACAGATGAATGGTGAGCCCAGGTCAGACTGAGCTCTCCTGGATATTATCCTAGTCGGGAAAAAATCTGCAGGAGTGCATCTACTACACTCTGGCTGTTTGCCTCTTTAAGGGGGACAGCCTCAGGGAATTTTGTTGCTGGGTCCAGTAATGATAAAATATACTTGAAACCGGCCCTGCTTGTAGGCTTGATGGGTCCCACAATATCGATAATGAATCTATTGAAGGGCTCACCATCCATGGGCACTAGCACTATGGGAGCAACAAACTTCTGCCCAAACTTTCCAGTCTTTTGGCAGGTTAGACACGTTTGGACATACAACTCAATGTCTGTAAAACAGTGAGGCCAATAAAAATTCGTCAACACTCTGTCTTTAGTTTTAGACCGACCTAAATGACCCGCCCATGCATTGGCATGTGCTGTGTTTAGAATGAACTCTCTACACTCTTTAGGGAGCACAAGTTGTCTTTCAATAGACTGCCTACCTAAAGCACGAAAGGGCTTTCTGAATAGCAATCCCTTGTCGACGAAAAATCGTTTGTTTTCGTTCTGCTGCCCCAGCGGGAGTTCAGCAGTTTTCCAACATGACTGTAACGTTGGGCATTCAAGTTGCAGTTTGGTAAAAGCAGATTTGTCAATATTCAGTAGTTTTGAAAACTGATCTGATTGGGGGCCTAAGATAGTAGCATCTAAGGTGTCTACATTGGGATTGACAAAACCGGAAGTTACATAGGGGGAGTAACTACGGAAGGGTCAGAACTGTCAGATTCTTCTTCACTATCAGAATCGATTTCCCGATAATTTGGTTTCAAAATCGGGAGTTGTTGGTCAATAGGAGATTGAGAACGAGTATTTGCATTAGAAAAGGGGGCTACTTTCACTAAACCTCTATCCTCTAAAATAGTTTGAGAGGGAATTCCTAGCAACATCTGAAAATGTGGTCCCATGTGGTCAACCCTTCCGAATGTCAATCCAGTAGCAGTCGCCACTTGGCCAGTAGACCTTACAAAGCACTCGCCATTTCACAATTTTTACTCGCCACATACCAAATACGTCTTGTATGATGAAAGGTTTCTCTAATTTATGCATTAATAAAATTGTGCAAACTCCAGTATTAATACAGAAAATCCAATTATATAGCCCTTATAAATCTGAGCATAACGCCACAAACCGTTCGTCTCCAACTTATACGGTTCCAGAGATACCCCTTTTTTAGTGGCATGCTCCGTAGTTGCGAGTAAGGCTAAATTCCAAGTTGCGAACTCTTGATTTCCACTCTGGCGAGTGGCGACCGACATTGGGAAGGGTGGCATGTGGTCTATGACCAGAGCCTCTGTAGTTAAAGGCCCATAGGGCGTTTGCACTTCAATTTGTGCAATAGCGTGAGCGGTAGTTTGCTCAACTAGGGCGTTACGGCAGTGAGTATACACACCCGTGAACTGCTTGGGTCGGACAAGATCTCTAGAGATTACATCATGCGTAGAGCCTGTGTACCTTAGCACTAAACATTTCGTTCCGTTTACAGTCCATTCATGGATATGTTTGGAAAGAATTAACTCGGGAGGACCATTTGTAATAAAATTACAACTAGACTTAGATTCTGGGTTAGAAGCTTCTTGTGCAATACGAAGACGACAATCTTTAATTCTATGGCCGATTTTTGTTGCAAAAAAAACACGTGCCATCATTTGGCCTTCTTGGCCTGTCGAACTCTTTATTAGAGTGATTATAACTGGCAGAATCCCCACCAGTGGAGTCAATTTTGACTGCGGCAGAACCAGCCGGTTTTGCTGCCTGTGGAGTGGACCTATTTCCGTTTCTGTGGTTAGAAGAAGCTTTAGAAGCTTAACTACCTGAAGAAGTGCTAGCTTGCACTTTGCCATTTTTGTTAGCAATATCTGCAGAGATTTGCTGGTTGCGAGTACCAAAATTTCATCGAAAAGGGGTTGGAATCCTACCACCCATTCCGACTTAGGAATTCTTTGAGTTTCTAACGTGCGTTTAAACATTTTAAAGTAAGAATTAATTTCCGATTTCGGACCCCAGTTATTTAACAACGTATAGCATCGGAAATATTTTCGGGTCTAGGACCGGAAGTAACACTAGGCAAAACCTGTACTGGATGGGTATCACCATTGCCGTTAGCGGCTCTTAACCTAGCTAGCTTAATTTGTTTATTGGCTAGTTTCAACTCACGGTCGAGTCTACGAATTTCTTGGGCCCTAGCTGCGTCGCTAGGTTTGTGTCTCTTATCATTAAATCGTGGGCGCGACTCTTGTCGGTCTCCTTGGCTGCATGATCTAGTTTTAAATCTTCAAGTTTCAATTGCTCAGCTTTTAAAAACTGTTCGTTCTCTTTAAAAGCGATTTCGTTCTTAGCCAAAGCGGCAGAATCTCTTTTCTCTATAGCACTAAGTAATTCGTTAGTGAGATCGATCAAATTTTTTGATCGTTATAGGCTACCTTTATTACCTCTACGGATTCGTGTCGGGTTTCACACACTGTTAAACCTAAATTCAAACAAGCCCTTTTGAGGTCTTAGTAATGAATATGATCAATAATTTCGTCTAATTCTTCCATGGTGAAAGTTTAGATTTAAATCAATTTCAGAAATAAAAACGTTTAGTTTTGAATCTTACTGTTTAAATTGCAGCCTCAAAATAAATCTCATGATAGTTGAACAGAGCGAGTATTTAAACACTTCTCTAACAACCGAATCCAGTCAGGGACATAAAAAGTACACTCTTATATTACCTAAGCACTCAGGTGGATAATTAAATACATAAAATGCATGAATCAAACACTCGGCTTGGCAACCGGAGTATACCCATATGCACTAACCTGATTTCTATGCACAATCGCTGTGCGGTCAGTCTATCCGTCTCCCACCGTAGATGGACCGTTGTAACGGCGGATGCTACGACGGGGTAGGTGCTTGTAACATCGCAGCTCGCCTGGTGTAACTGGATCTTCTTACTATTACTTTTGGGTACTTTTTGTTTCAAATAAGCACAACAGCTACAGTCCCGGCGTAGGGAATGGAGCTACACATGTCCTAATACTGTAGGCTAACTGTAATAATAAGCGGTAACGCTGCCACCAAGGTGGGAAAATTAGGCTAGCTAAGCTAAGTTTAAGAGAATTGTCTTAATTTCTTACTTCTAGCGAACAACGAGCGAATAAACTGACGGACGTTTAAGAAAAACTCCTGGTTTTTATTTTAAACAAACATGAATAAAAATATCGCACTACAAATACATTTGGTAACTTTACACCTAGTTTAGGTTATAAAATACAGGGGGAATTTACATTAAATTCGACACTAGAACCAACACGAGGTTCACATAAAACAACTTCAAAATAGAAAAAGTGAGTTTGGTTAGGCACAAGGGGATTTCGCAAAAGAGCCCTCTAAATTACAATTAATTTCGGCTGATATATAATAGTAGACCTGGTTGTTACAGTTTTGTTTCTACGTGTATACTGCAAAAAATTAAACCTCCCAGAGTTGCTGTTGATAAGTCAACTCCTTAAATTATAGAGCCGCGGCTACCTATAAAGTGGATCCGAGCGTTTAAACAATGGAAACCCCACGAAGATCAAACCGTCCTTTGTTTACATTAAACTGCGTTTAAAGAAACGATGAAATCAAGCTGGTTTTTAGTAAGGGACCGTGAACCCTTAAATTATGGCTGCCAACGTCCGAAATGCCGTTTGGCTTGACACTCCATAAATTTACTTTCTAAAGCTACGAGGTTTAGTTAAAATTAAACTATAAATTTTGACGTAAAGTCCAAAAAATAAACTTTTAAAGTTAAACTAAGTACGATACGAACCACTACCTTTGCCCGGCATGGCAACAATCGGACCGCGGCATCTCCACTCCCGACCGGCGTAGCGACCTCTAGCTTTTTGAATCTTTGAGCTGTGCTGTGCTCAGGTTTTTTCTTCGATGGTGTTGAGGTGTCCTCACCACGAGCGTCTGATACGAGACCACGTTTACACGCCCCCACGCGGAGGACTCTATTTGGGGTTACTGTCGAACGCCAAATAAGTGCTACAACAGAAAAGGTCAGTGCACACAAGACATGCCAAAGAACAAGACTGCCAAGCCATGTAAATAAATTGCATAAATTAATGCACCAAGGAATACACCTTCTGAGGAATACACCTCCTGTGAAATACATCACCAGTTATAAAATACACTGTTTACAAAAAATAAAAATTGCCCTTTTATGTTTTTGGGGAACTGACGTTTTTGTGGCTCAAGAAATTTTTGTAAATAAAAATTACAAGTTTAAAGGGACACTAGTTGCAAAAATTAACTTAGTGCTGTCCGCGCTGCTTGTTGCAGGAAAGTCGTACAGGCCACAAAGAAAATTGGAGCAAACGAAAGTTTATATGAATAAAAACGCAAATTTTGACCATAAAGGGTCACAGTTTAAGGGTTTTTGTAGCTGTTAATTCAAATGAGATAATCGCAACATTTAATGCTCTAACCAGTCAGCCGTGCACAGAAAGTTATTTTTTTTATCTGGAAAAACCTCAAGAAAAACCCCTGGGCGCACTCCTCAGGACCTAGCTTGCGAGAAGGATCGGAATAGAGGGTACTATAAGCGCATGCGCAACTATCAGCTCTATTTAAAGTTAACAGACTACCACTGGAGTGGTTTTAAGGTTACCAAACAACTTGTTTTACATAGGAAATATTACACTGAAGGGTTTAGAGATGGTACCCATAACTTAAACATAACATACAACACTGGGAGGTTTTATGGTTAATAACACAACAACCTTTTAACGACAGTGCTGACCTTTTTCGCAGAGGGGTAGACAGACATATTTTTTGCAGGAAAGATGTTTCGTAAAAACCTTAAGAAGGGCCAACCGGGAACAAGTTGCAACCCCCGTAGAATACTCCTAATGAATATTTAATGGGTGTCGTTACAGTCTTTGACACTATTCTCCCACATAGGGAGACGTTGATAGTGACAAAAAGAGTAAAACATAGGCACTTAAAATTTAGGTGTAGAGTTCCGAAACGGGAAATAACTGAAAGTTCCTTTTTGTTGTGGTTGCACTTTCAATATACCACTTAAAAATATTTAAAGATAAAAATTCAATTTCCAGTCAATTCGTACTGAAAATGACGTGTTTCAACAATTAAATGTTTAAACAAAATACCTGTTGAGAGTGTCAGCGTTTACGTGTAACTTTCCAGGTTTGTCTCTAACTTCGTAGTCGTAATCTTGTAGGGTTAGGCTCCACCTAAGCAATCTGGGATTTTTGCCAGACATTTGCTTGAGCCAGTGCAACGGGTTGTGATCGGATTCTATGACAAATTTTGTTCCATAGATGTAGGGACGCAATTTGGCAACGGACCAGATCAAACACGCGCATTCTTTCTCTGTCGTACCATAGTTTTCGTTCACGTGCAGTCAGTTTACGTGAAACGTAAAGACGGGGGTGTTCATCTTCTCCAAACACTTGTGACAAAACACAACCCATACCACGATCTGAACAATCACACTGCAAAATAAATTGTTGCGTGAAGTCGGGCGCTCTCAGGACCGGAAACGTCACTAACAAGCTTTTCAACGTGTCAAAAGCAGCTTGCTTTGACTCATCCCAAATGACGGGATCGGGTGCATCCTTTTTCAAGGAGTCTGTGAGACAGGCACAAATTTCAGAATAATGAGGGATATATCTTTGATAATAGCCAACCAAACCGAGAAAGGAACGGACATCTTTCTTGGTTTGTGGTCGTGCAAATTTCTGCACGGCCAAGACCTTCACCTCGGAGGGTGTACGAGATCCACTGCCAACTTCATGGCCAAGGAAAGTAGCTTTGCTGCAAGCGACCTGCGATTTCTTGGCGTTAACCGTCAATCCGGCCCTTTTGACAGCAGAGAGGAAATTGTGGATGTTTTCAAGATGCTGTGGCCACGTTTCGGCCCCGACAGCAGTGTCGTCTTGAAAAGGAGTGACATATTCTTCCATGCCACGTGTGACATTGTCCATGAGCTTTTGGAAGCAGAATGGAGCGTTTTTCATCCCCATGTTCATCATGAGGGGAGCAAACTTCCCAATGGGAGTTGTGATGGTGGCGGCCATTGAAGCCTGCGGCGTCAAGCGCACTTGCCAAAAACCACGGTTGAGATCAAAAATAGAAATAAACTTCCACTTAGCTGCACGCTCAATACATTCCTCAATGTTGGGAATTGGGTAATCTTTGGTTACCGTATTGTTGTTTAGCTCCCTGTAGTCAGCTACAGGACGTGGGCTGGCGTCTTCTTTTTGTACGATGATCATGGGTGAACCATGTGGGGAATCGGTTTCCACGATTAAGCCCAAGTCAAGCATACGCTTGATTTCAGTGACGATCAAATCCCTTTCGAATTTCGCGTGGCGATAATACTTATAGGGTTTGACTTTGGAGTCGACTAATTCAACGTCGTGTGTGACAAGATCAGTGCGTCCCGGCAAAGTAGAGAAAACACCGTCTACTTTTTCGAACACCTCAAGGAGGTCGTTCTTCTGCAACTCTGTTAAGTTGCCTGTCTTTTTGAAAAGACGCATGGCGGCCTTAGCAGTAAGGTGGCCATCTCCAGGCTGACCTGTCCAAACATGGTTGGTGTGAGGAAGCTCACGTTCGTCATTATAAGAATGATTACTTGACCCCTCCCTAGGCAGATAGGGTTTGAGAAGGTTTACATGATATATGGTTTCCTTTTGTAAACCGAACGATTTTTTTACAAGATAATTAGTATCTGATAATCGTTTCAACACTTCGCAGGGTCCATCCCAATAAATGTCTAACTTATTGGTGCGGGCGGGTTTAAGGACTAGAACCTTGTCACCAACTTTGAACTTACGTTCAACTGCCTTAATGTCGTAATAAGATTTATTTTTTTGTTGACTACGAGTGATGCTCTCCTGAGAGAGTTCACGCGAATACTGGAATCTCTGGAGCAAGTCCAAGATGTATTCTAAAACTGAGGGGTGAACGTCGGGTTCAATCCAATGGCTTTTCACCAACTCCAGTGGGCCTTTGAGGTTGCGTCCGTAGACTAACTCGGCTGGAGTGAAGCCAGTGCTCTCATGTGGAGCAGTTCTCAGGGCAAACATTGCTCCTGGCAGGCACCTCTCCCAATCGTGGGGATGCTCATAACAGACAGCTCTCAGCACCGCTTTGAGCGTCCTGTGGAAACGTTCCACGCTGTTAGATTGCGGGTGGTTTACACTGGAATTAACGGACTTTATACCGCACTTTTCTAAGAAAAGAGTTGTAAGTTCCGATATGAAACATGAGCCTAGGTCGCTCTGGAGCTCGGCTGGAAAGCCTAACCTAGAAAACACAAGGAGGAGCGCATCTACAACGCTCTGGCTGTTGGCCTCTTTGAGGGGCACGGCCTTTAAACCTTTTTCCTCTAACACAGTTTGCGAGGGCACTCCCAAAAGCATTTGGAAATGAGGACCAACGTGATCCGAAACGAGGGCCTCGGATTGGATTTTACCGTAGGGCATTTCAACTTCAATCACGGCAATTGCGTGAGCGGTCGTCTGCTCTGAAAGAGCGTTGTGGCAGTGGGTATATTCACCCGTAAACTGCTCGGGCTTTACAAAATCCCGGGAAATGACATCGTGTGTCGAGCCTGTGCCTCTTAAGACCAGACATTTCGCACCATTCACTGTCCATTCGTGAATGTGTTTGGAAAGAACTAATTCTGGAGGATTATTGCTAACAAAGTTACACTCTGCGTTAGAGGCTGGGTTTCCCTCTTGAGCAATACGATCACGACACTCTATTTTTCGGTGTCCGGGTTTGTTACAAAAAAAACAGGTACCTTCGAACCTAGGCTTTCTAGGCCTGTCAAACTCACGGTTGGAGTAGTTGCTGCGGGCCGAGTCTCCTTTACTCGGATCGGCAGAAGAGGCTGCAGTACCGGCCGGTTTAGCTGCAGTGAAAGAGGCTCGGTGGCCACTTCGAAAATTGGAGGAAGCTTTAGAAGCTTGTCCAGACGACGACGCACTAGGTTGTGCCTTCCCTGGTTTAGGGGCCATGTCCGCAGAAATCTGTTTGTTTCTGGTGGTGAACTCATCACAGAGTTTGGCTGCTTCGTGCAATGTACCAAGTTTTATTTGGTCCGGCAACCACTTGCGCAGTGCAATGGGACATGATTTAGTGAATTGTTCAAGCATAACTAAATTAGCTAGCTTGTCGTAGCTGCCATTAATTTCAGCTAGGGACACCCATCTTGAAAATAGGGTTTCGAGTGCGAACGCATGTTCGTGGAACAATTGTTCGTTGCCACGTTCGAGTGAACGAAACTGGGCTTGTACGGCTTCTTTAGTTTGCACAAACCTTTCCAGTAACCTGATTTTGACTAATTCATAATCATGCATTTCTAGGATCGACATTTGATCACATACTTTAATCAAAACTTCACCGAGAAGGGGCTGTAGTCCGACGACCCATTCTGTTTTGTCCATACGTTGTGTCTCCATAGTCTTTTCAAATATTTTAAAAAAACTATTAATTTCCGATTCGGAAGTCCATTTATTTACAAGTCTGACAGCGTCAGCAATTTTACCCGGTTTATTTACGGGAACACTATGAATTGGGGGAGTTACCGTACCACTGCTTGAGTTTGAACTACCATTAAGATTTGCAGCCGTTAGCCTTGCTAGTTCGATCTGCTTTTCAAGTTTTACCAATTCACGAGCACTAGCGCGTTCGCTATTTTGTGCTTCTTGCTCCTTTAATAGAGCGTCTCTATCCCTGATTTGGGCCTCTTGGTCCCGTAACGCTAATTCGTGCGCCATGCGTTTGTCGGCGGCGGCTAGCTCAACTGCTTTTAACCTTAATTCTTCGGTTTTCAGCGCGAGCTCTTGCTTTTTGGCTGCTAACTCCTTCTTTTGTAAAATTACAGCTTCTCTTTTCTCTATAGCCGGGGCTAATTCGTCAGAGAGCTCGTCAACGGAAATTCTTTCTTCCTCGACGGCATTTTTCAAAATAGTTACGGATTCATGTCTTGTCTCCGTTACGGTTAGGCCTAATTTCAAACCGGCCATTTTAAGGTCTTTATACTGTATGTCA
>JAHWFP010217175.1:9365-22578 GCA_023313725.1 Lithobius niger | reverse complement strand
GATCCTTGCTTCTCGGCTCCGGAACGGCTCAGTTGCGGGCGCTGATGACGGGCACTGTTTTTGTCGGCAGTGCGGACATCGGGAAATGCATTGATTTTAGCGGCAATGCTGACGTCTGCTTCGGCATTGATTTTGACTACAATGCGGGCGTCTACTTCTGTGACTATGGTGTCGCAGTCACGGACATCTCTGTTGTTGAAGAATTGTTCAACACAAATGGCATAGTAGCATGGCAGGGGGGAAACGCTTGAAGGAACAGCACCTGTTCATCCCACCGCTGCCGCCATTTGTAACGGCGGATGCTACGACGGGGTAGGTGCTTGTAACATCGCCGCTCGCCTGGTGTAACTGGATCTTCTTACTATTACTTTTGGGTACTTTTTGTTTCAAATAAGCACAACAGCTACAGTCCCGGCGTAGGGAATGGAGCTACACATATCCTAATATTGTAGGCTAACTGTAATAATAAGCGGTAACTCTGCCACCAAGGTGGGAAAATTAGGCTAGCTAAGCTAAGTTTAAGAGAATTGTCTTAATTTCTTACTTCTAGCGAACAACGAGCGAATAAACTGACGGACGTTTAAGAAAAACTCCTGGTTTTTATTTTAAACAAACATGAATAAAAATATCGCACTACAAATACATTTGGTAACTTTACACCTAGTTTAGGTTATAAAATACAGGGGGAATTTACATTAAATTCGACACTAGAACCAACACGAGGTTCACATAAAACAATTTCAAAATAGAAAAAGTGAGTTTGGTTAGGCACAAGGGGATTTCGCAAAAGAGCCCTCTAAATTACAAACAGCCTCGGCTGATATATAATAGTAGACCTGGTTGTTACAGTTTTGTTTCTACGTGTATACTGCAAAGCATTAAACCTCCCAGAGTTGCTGTTGATAAGTCAACTCCTTAAATTATAGAGCCGCGGCTACCTATAAAGCTGATCCGAGCGTTTAAGCAATGGAAACCCCACGAAGATCAAACCGTCCTTTGTTTACATTAAACTGCGTTTAAAGAAACGATGAAATCAAGCTGGTTTTTAGTAAGGGACCGTGAACCCTTAAATTATGGCTGCCAACGTCCAAAATGCCGTTTGGCTTGACACTCCATAAATTTACTTTCTAAAGCTACGAGGTTTAGTTAAAATTAAACTATAAATTTTGACGTAAAGTCCAAAAAATAAACTTTTAAAGTTAAACTAAGTACGATACGAACCACTACCTTTGCCCGGCATGGCAACAATCGGACCGCGGCATCTCCACTCCCGACCGGCGTAGCAACCTCTAGCTTTTTGAATCCTTGAGCTGTGCTGTGCTCAGGTTTTTTCTTCGATGGTGTTGAGGTGTCCTCACCACGAGCGTCTGATACGAGACCGCGTTTACACCGTCTCAACACTGTAGTGGTCGCACTTTCAGTCGAAATTCTAGCACTGTCACTGATATCCAAGTTGAATGGTCCAGTTGTGGTCCTTAGGAGCGACATGCCTTCTCCGGGATTTGCAGGAATCATCTGCCTTCTGAGGGCTTACCTGACGTTTCACGGCTTGTGAAGTGAGGGTTGCCGCTTCCCGGCACCAGCTGGATACGGGTTACTGATGGGCCTTTTGTTTAATTAAGGCTGACATCTACTTCTTGTAACGTTTTAGCGTGTTACAGACATCTAGGGGATGCAGTTTTTTGTTGTACTGCTGACATCTTCTTGTCTAGAAGAACTGGCATAGTAGTATGACAGGGGGGGGAGGTGTGTTTGGAGTGGCACAGTACCTTGTGATCCCACCACTGCCACCAGCTTTGTAGCGGTGCTCACAGGTCCTTGAGGTGCCTACTGTTTTGCACCGACATCTGGTGTGGTCTCGGGAAAGTTAGAAGTACTTCGGGTGGCCGTTTTTACTTTTGCGGAGAAAAACTAGCATAGCAGTCACTACTGCACGGTTAGGAATAGAGCGTCTATGTCCTATCTAAAGTTTTAGCATTATCTAATCGTTGATTCACTGCCACCAGGTGGGGGGTTTAATTGCTAACCTTAGGCTTTAAATAAAAATGATTTGTTTTTAGATAAAACACTAGCAAATTAAATCTCTCTAGAAGCAAACTGAGTTTAAAACTACTCTCGGTTTTAATAAACAGGGGGAATGAAATACAATTTACATTGGCAACTAGTCTACAAAATAGCTTTAAGTAAAAGCACACAAGTAATTTACAGAAAATAAATTATCGGCAACGAATTTAAAAATAAAATTTACATTTACAATTTCGAATAGAAAATGTTCTTTGGTGTTACCTAAACACCTATAAGTTAGAAAAAGTACCTCACAATTTCAATCTTAGTCTTAGTTTAAGATCATGTTTCAAGGCATCTTGCACAAGATCAAATCTACTTATTCACATTGAGTCAAGCTAGCAATAATCAGGGTCCTACCATCGAAGTCGGTGCTTCTGTAATTATGCTACAGGACCTTGGTGATCTCAAAAAAAGGTTTGTTTACTTTTTGTAAGACAATGTAAACGCGGTCTCGTATCATACGCTCGTGGTGAGGACACCTCAACACCACCGAAGAAAAAACCTGAGGGCAGAATTCTTCCACACCAGAAAAAAAATCGTCTTTATGGCGATTCCACTTTAAAAATGTAAATAATGTATATTTTTCTCTTAGGCATAAAGCCAAAACACACCACCATCTTAGTTATGTGTTAGATGTAAAAACACACGAAATTTTTTATTTGTAACAGGTGACGACTTTGTTTATTCATGAAAAATGTCCGACGTTCAAACCTAACCTAACCTGCGTTATAGCCCATTTTAACTAGCTGGTATATTTAATCTTTTGATTTTTGCTCTTACTGCACTTTGGTAAACTTAACTTCTTGCCATGAACCCTACCGGAGATCGAAATTTTATGTTTGTTTATTTTTACGGACTCGGTGTATGAATTTTTATGTCTATTTTTTTTAGCATCTCCATCCAAACTCCGACCCTAGCAAACCTCTAAAAACGAAAACAACCTAGCTTTCCTTCAATTAAATCATGCCTTGTATATAGCAATCCGTTTCCCAAAGTCAAATATTTATTCTGAGCAACCCTTCGTTCCCCCCCCCCCCCTCCTTCAATAGTTGCGATACATAATATCGTAGTTTTATTTTTATAGGCCTAACTTCACGTTGTTTATGAGTTTTAAACTCGCTGCACTCATGCCAGGCCTCTAATCATTTCACAAGCCGTTAAAAAATACTTTGTTGACTCAGCTCCTTCTGTAAACAATGTAAATATACGGAGTCAGCATTGAGAGCGCCCAAGCTACCCTACCCGTCCGCGCTGTCATGGCCGACTTCCGGTAATGACAGCTCGGCCGCTTTTGGTCAGTCTGTCCTCCTCCAAGCGTCCACCTCTTCCCCACTCACCCCATCCGTCGCTCTCCTACAGGTCCGCGCTAACCCTCTACCTGCCTGCCAAGCAGAAGGCATAAAAACCCAGACGCAGTAGAGTTTCGTTAGCACAGCTCCGAGCGCTGCTCGGGAGAGCACAGCTCAGGATTCTCAAAGCTAGAGGTCGCTACGCCGGTCGGGAGTGGAGATGCCGCGGTCCGATTGTTGCCATGCCTGGCAAAGGTAGTGGTTCGTATGTAACTTAGTTTAGATTGAAATTTTATCTTTTGGACTTACACGATAAAATTTATAGTTTAATTTTAACTTAACCTTATAGCTTTGAAGGTAATTTTATGGTGCGTCAAGCCAAACGGCATTTCGGACGTTGGCGGCCATAACTTAAGGGTTCACAGTCCCTTTCTAAAAACCAGCTTTTATTTTTCATCGTTTCTTTAAACGCAGTTTAATGTAAACAAAGGTCCGTTGGGTCAATTAGATTTGCAGAAGCGTAGTACTTCATGGAGCGTACATCCCTTTTCTAATGTGAATCGCCGATGGGTACGGTTTGATTATTTGGGTGTTCCCTTGTAAAACATAACTGTAAGTAGGTCTACTATTACTACACAGTCGAGACTGTTCGTAATTTAGAGGGCTCTTTTGGGAAATCCCCGTTGCCTAAAATCACTGTTTCTATTTGAAAACGTTTTGTGAACTTAATTTCTGTTCAAGTGTAGAATTTAATGTAAATTCCCCCGTGTCATTTACCGTAAATCGTGTATTAAACGCCCATGGGCTTGTATAATTAATTTGTCTTTAATTGGGGGGTGGGCGTTAAAAACAAGTATTATCTATTTTCTAAACTAATTTCTATCCAGGGAGGGAGTTTTCTATCACGGAAAAGTCTGCAATAGTGTGGTCATTTGCGTGCGTGATTTGCATTCAATCTAGCATTAACACAATTTTTTTTTTCTTATTTATTCACAAATTTAGGTTCTTGTATACTGTCTCCTCCAAAATTTAACATAATTCGTAGCTAAAACTAATTTCTAACCATACAAACTTTCGGTAACATGTGCGGAACAAGATCGTAAACAAGATTAGGCTTATCATTAACGTGCATGATCTCGATTCAGTCTAGCAAAAACACAATGCCTTTATTCTCATTTATTCACAAATTTAGTTTATTTAAATTGTCCTCCTTCCAATATCTAACATAATTCAAAGTTAAAACTAATTTATAACCACCACCAACCTTGAAAACAACGACGCGATTGACGGCCGTGAAGCACATTTTGTGTTGACGGTAATTTCCCCAAAAAATGATCCGGTTGACACCTGAGATCCGAACTGACCGTTTAAAAAAAAAATTTTTTTTTTACGTGGTGGCTTGGATCTCACGCGTCAGCCGGATCATTTTTTTGGAAATTGCCGTCAACACAGAATGTGCTTCACGGCCGTCAATCGCGTTGTTGTTTTCAAGGTTGATAGTGATTAAAAATTAGTTTTAACTGTGAATTTTGTTAGATATTGGAAGGAGAACAATTTAATAAACTAAATTTGTGAAAAAAAATGAGAATAAAGGCATTGTGTTTTTGCTAGACTGAATCCAGATCAAGCACGTCAATGATCGATCGTTAGGCCTAATATTTCCGAAGTTTCCGTGATTACAAATGCTCCCGTGAATCGTGTTGGATAAAGTTGATTTTGTTAAACGTATGAAGCTTTTATTTAATTTTGACACAGAAAAAACCAAGATTAAGTGGATGAAACATTAATTTCGTTAAAGCTGAATAAGATTTTAGTTAAATTTGCCACTGAAAATCGATTATTTTAAGGGGTGGGCGTCAACAACAGTTTATTACGATTTTTGACCTTCAAGAATTTTAGGGGGCTGGGCGTTAGCATTAACTGGGCGTTTAATACGCGATTTACGGTATAACCTAAACTAAGGTGTAAATTTACCAAACGTAATTGTAAAGTGCGGTCTCATTTTTAACATGTTTGTTTAAAAATAAAAACCAGGAGTTTTAAACGCCAGTTAGTTTATTAGTCCGTTGATTGCTGTAATTTACTATTTAAGACAATTCTCTTCAAATATAACTTAGCTAGCCTTTTCCCACCTTGGTGGCAGCGTTACCCGCTATTTAATCACTAGTTAGGCCTTAGATTAGGACTTCAATGCTCCATTCCCTACATCGGGACAGTAGCAGCTGTGCTGTTTAACCGAAAAAGTACGACCTCCAACTTCAAACCACTGTATCTACAGGAGTTACCAACAGAAATGGCCCATCATAGAATTTCTTAATAGCTACGAATTTGAACTTTCATTCTGCGAAAACAGAACTCAAAATTTCCATCTGGTTCTCCAGCTATAAGCTTAAAGAAAAAGTCACCAAACTGTGCCGCGACGCACTCACTTCCGGTCATCGTAACTCCAACCAATTTGTGCAAATGTAATTATTTCTTTTCGATTTTAATAGGCATAAAGCCGACCAAGTTTAGCTTAGTTGTGGAATAGGAGGGGCTTCCTTTGCAAAGGTACTTAACCTCATAAATAGGATGTGAACTTATCGAATGTGAAATTTTTTATCTGGTTTGTAGCATGCACAAATATATGAAAAATTTCTCACTTTTATGACAACTAAGTTCTCCCACTGCAATGTTAATGCCCCAACTTTAAATGCGTTCTAGCATTTTTTCACTACGTTAATTATTTACTCTTTTGTTATTTTAACTTGCCCCCAGAACCCTACCACGTGCTCGAACTTCAAAAAAATATTTAACGGCAAATTTACCGGACGCAACTTTTTTAATGTAAATATTACCATGAAAATCGACGAGGGTGACCACCCAACAATTCCCAATGTAAAGCCATCCATCAAAAAGATTTGTTTTCCATAGCCAAAAACAAGTATTCTGTGCAAAACACTTCGTCGTCCCCCCCACCCTCCCAGTATGTGATACATAATATCGCAGTTTTGGATTTCATTGATTGTTTAATTTAGTTGTTTTATTCACTGTATGAGCATCTCTACTAGCTTTAAAATCCATATTATTATATTTTCACTTGTAAATAGGCCATTTCCCAAAGTTCCTTTGTGTCAAACACAAACTGGCCGTTTTTCCCCAAGCTCCAGTCCCAAAGTCGGCAAACCCTTTCAACCAGCAGTCAGTATTTCCAAAAGTTTATGCCCTCCTCCAATCACAGAGAGCAACTCCTAAGGTCCCTTTGTCCCCCTGCTTGAGTGACAGCAGGCTCTGTCCCTCCCTCTCCCATTGTTCTCCACCTCTAGAGTCCCCCATGTAGTAGCTCTCCTACAGGGAGGCGGTTTCCCTTCTTCCGGTCTGGCTGCTAGCATAACCCCCCCCCCCCCCCAGCTCAAAGCATCCACAGCACAGCATAGCTCACAGATCTCAAGCTAGGATGTGGTCACGCCGATCGGGAGTGGAGACGATGACGTCCGATTGTTGCCATGCCGGGCAGATGGTAGTGGTTTGTATTTTCGCGTAGTTTACAGTTACCTACAGTTATGTTTCAAAAGGGAACACCCACTTAATCAAACCGTACCCATCAGAATATCACGTTAGAAAAGGGATAAGCGCTCCATGAAGTACTGTGTTTCTGCAAATCTAACTGACCCTGTAGCGGCGCTGCCTGTTCTACGGGTGCTTGAGACAGAACTGCTAGTCTGGTGTGTTTGCGGTTTCAGTTTTAACTTCGATAGTGTCTGTTTTTACTTTTGCGGAATAAAAACACTGCTCATTTCTACTCCAAGTTGGGGTAAAGATAGGCGTCCTGATTGAAGGTTACTATAAGCTAAACTAAGTTCAATGGTCGCTGCCACCAACGGTGGGGCTGCTAATTCGTTTACTTTCTTAGGTCAAAAATAAGATGAATTTTCGTTATTTAAAAACCTCAAATTAGCGATAAATCATAGTGAAACAAAACGGAGTTTTAAACTCTAGGTTTTATTTTATAAACATGTTTAAATAAACACTACATCGGTAACTAGTTGATTTTCTTTACAACAAGAAGGCTTTAAATAAAAAGCAGTACGGAATTTTACATTAAAAATCCACAAGTGAACAAATACTTCAGTTCAGGACGATTTACAATTTCGACTAGAAATAGTTGGTTTCTGTTTAAGTCAATGGGACGTACATTAAATTACAACAGCTAGGTTAAGACAAGATGCATTATGCTAAAACCTTTCCCTCTCGAGTCGGGCTAGAATTACCAGGGTTCTACCATAAATAACGCTACGAGACCTGAAGAGTTTTGATTATTTAAGAATCAGCTTGCTTGGTGATTCTATAAATAAGAAACGAAAGTTTTTTAGAAAGGGAACAGACAAACCCACACGTTATGCTGGCCTGTTGTCAGGAATGCCGCTGGCTAAGTCCAACATAAATTTTACGACATTAAAGATAAAAGTAAGTTACGTTTTAAAGTTTAAAATTTAGAGTTACTTTTCCAAAAAAAATAAAATTTAAAATAACCGCTAGTTACCTAACCACTACCGTGCCCGGCATGGCAACATTCGGACCTTCGGAATCTCCATCCCAACTGTCGTAGTGACTCGTAGCTTCAATGTCGGAGCAAGTGCTGTCGATTGTTTACCTTGCGTTTGTTAAATACTAAAAGGCTGCCGCTGCGCGGACGTTCGAGGATGCGATTTTCTATTGTTTGGCTATTGACGTCAGCAGATTGACAGGAGGCGGGTCTGTTGCTGGGCAACAAGGCAAGCAAAAGTATTGGTCATAGCAGCTACGTGATTGGCTTACTATTCAGGCCTGTGAGTGGGTGAGCAGGTAGGCCAAAGCTGAGCCCTGAGTGGCTGAAAAGAGGCAGTCAGAATCCGTTTGCACCGAAGACAATGGCAATCTCTACTGTACTAAATTCTCAAATGCATTGGATCAAGTAGAGCTATTAATAAAAACCGTAGGAGTGGAAGTTTTGAAAGTGAAACTTGAAATGACTGAGTTTTGAACTCTTAATTGAAGGATGGTTTTTGTTCACCTGGATTTAATAAATTGATTAATTAATAGAAGGCATTTTTCGTGGTTTGCAGAAGGTAAACGAGTCACTACTGTAGGATGGGAGATCTCTGAAAAAAAATACAAGATACACTGCTGTCCGCTAAATATTAAAGATAAAGCTAAGCCATGTTGTCCGAGCTAGGTAGGGCAAATGAAACAAATTTTATGCTAATAAAAGTTGTTGTTATAAGCATAAGGGAAAAGATTAAATACGGTAGTTTAGTTACTGCTGAAATATATTTAAAATTCGTAGGGCGTTATTTAATTGCATCCACAAATAAATGGAGAAATGTAGTCAACCTTTTTATGAACATAGAGATCGTCACCGCTGTTTAGATAAAAACATTAAGTACGATGTTTACATGCATGATAAATGAAAGCATAGCAATTGGATGCTAACATCTGTGCCCCCTAAAACAGCACTAAACTACGTGGCTTTTATGCCAAAGAATTATCCAAAGGTATTTACATTAAATACAAATTTGCAAAAAATGGCGGCTAGCGCTGCGTGCGTTACGGCAATTTTGGAGCGTTTTTGTTAACGTCATTGTGAATTAACGGTAATGAAATTTCGGGATCTGTTCCTGCAGAATGAAAGCTAAAGCAATGGGCTATTAAGCAAAACAAATTTCAGCCGAATTGGTCCATTTTTCACGGAGATACAGCATTTTTAATATTGAGGCTTCTAAGCGGCCCAAGCGAGGCCTTGTGCTACGTGAGCAAAATAAAAAAAAAAGTGAAAAGCGAGTTTTCAAGCGGACTGCTTTTACAACCCGAAGGCCTTTGTTTACTTTAAAGTTGCATTAATGAAACTGTGAAAAGAAAGCTGGTTTTTAGTAAGGGACCGTGAACCCTTAGTTATGGTCGTTAACGTCCGAAAATGCAGTTTGGCTTAACGCACCATAAATTTACATTCAAAGCTACAAGGTTAGTTAAAATTAAACTATAAATTTTGAATTTTAGAGTCCAAAAAATAAACTTTCAATTTAAACTAAGTCATACGAACCAACTACCTTTGCCCGGCATGGTAACAATCGGACCGCGGCATCTCCACTCACGACCGGCGTAGCGACCTCTAGCTTTGAGAATCCTGAGCTGTGCTCACGAAATTCTGCTGGGTCTGGGTTTATATGCCATCTGCCTGGCCGGCAGGTAGAGGGAAGTTGCCGACCTGTAGGAGAGCGACGGAGGGGGAGTGTGGGGTGGAGAGACTGACCAAAACCGGCCGAGCTGTCACTACCGGAAGTAGGCATGACGGCGCGGACGGGCAGGGTAGCTGAGTGCTCTGAGCGGATGGGAAATTAAATGCAGTGTTTTGGTTGGAAGGGAATTGGTGAGGCTGCTTTGACAAAGGGAATTGCCGACTTGGGAGCGTTAGAGGCTAGCTTGAAAGTGCAAGTGAGTTTTAAACTCATAACAACGTGAATTTAGGCCTATAAAAATAAAACTACGATATTACGTATCGTAACTATTGAAGGAAGGGGGGGGGGGGGAACGAAGGGTTTGCTCTTATTTATTATTCGACTTTGGGAAACAAACTGTTATTAACAAGGCATGATTTAATCAAAGGAAAGCTAGTTTGTTTTCGTTTTTAGAGGTTTGCTACGGTCGGAGTTTGGAAGGAGATGCTATAAAAAAAAATAGACATGAAATAAACACTGGGTCCGTAAAAATAAACAAACATAAAAGTTTGAGCTCCGGTAAGGTTCATGGCAAGAAGTTAAGTTTACCAAAGTGCTATAAGTGCAAAAATCAAAATATTAAATATACCAGCTTAGTTTTGGATATGCTATAACGCATTTTAGGTTAGATTTAGTTGTTTGCAGAAGCAGACGAGTGATTTTAACGTCGGACATTTTTCATAATTAAAAATAAGTCGTCACCTGTGTTTAGGAATAAAAAATATTGTGTGTTTTACATGTATGTGAGGGTAAGCCCTCCTAAAACACAACTAAGCTAGTGGTGTTGGCTTTATGCCGAAAAGAATAAAATACAATATTTACAATGTTGGATTGGGATCGCCATAAAGACGATGGTCTTCTGGTTTTGAAGAGTTCAGCCCTCAGGTTTTTGGCTTGGCGGTGTTGAGGTGTCCTCACCACGAATGTCCAATACAGGACCACGTTTACAAAGGGCTGCTTCAGCCCTATATATGTTCAGATTTCGTGGAGCAGCCTATTTTCTTACTGTCCATACACTAACTAAGCCACACACAAAAATTCATGCGTTTGCCCGCCGTGTCTTAATAAAATCGTTATCTACCTCACTAATACACTTGCAGAACTTGGTCCCAACACTGGTGCATTTTCAAAATATGTGTTGTAACTTCCAGTTCTTATTAGCCTATTTAGCAGCTGCATTAGTAAACCTAGCTTTTTTAAAAATTATATCTGCTGAAATGGAAATTTCTCATAAAATTAAAATATAAAAAAAGAATTAGAGGTAGCCTTGTGAAAATTACAGGTTAAGCTTCCTTAACTTTGGTTTGGTATAACTGTTGCCGAATTTTAATTTTAAAATTTAAAAAATACTGTACTTCATTTCTTGTGTTTTCCATAGTAAATTCCTTATTGTTTTTCCTAAGACTAGGATGCTAAATTAAACCAATTTGCTACAGCCTAAAAGCTGGAAATATGTACAGCTTTGGGGATTTTGTGTAAACCATAAGGACTAGAAATGACAAGTTTTGAATTTACGAAACTGCTAGGGTTAATTCCAAATTCTTCATTCTAGTATTCACAAAATTCAATCATCTCTCCAACTTGGGACAACCACTGGCTGTTGAAAAAAAAATCAGTTTCTTCGGCATACCTTACTGAAAATTAAAGCAGCTTAACAGAGTTGTGAACATTTAATATTAAATAACTGGTCAAAACCCATCCTTTTTTAAAGTTTAGTTGTCTTGTGATAACGGGAACAATGTAATGTAGGCCCTACACCTACAAGAAAGACATGAATATGGAGGGTAGGGATAGCAGGGCCATAGCCTAACGACTGGGAGAGGGAAATGGGGTAGCTACTCCCCATCATCCAAGAAGACCACAAAGTAGGCAAAATCAAGCAGTCAAGTTAGCAAACTCGGATATTTTTACCACAAATTCCCGTTTCCATGAATAGGCCTACTTGGAGGTTTTTCTCACTCCCAACACAAGGCACGGCAAAGTATTTCCATGAGAACTGGTTAATTCCATTACCATCATTCAGTCGCTAAATACAGATGCACACCTATTTACGTTGCCTTTTTAATTTATATGTCAGACTAACTGAGCTGGGAATTGATCCCAGGACCTTTGAAGCCAAAGGCCGAGGTCCTACCGCTGAGCCATCCTGCCACAGCCTTTTTTTTTTTTAAAAGGAAACCTCCATAGGCAGCATTTAACATGTGCATATCATTTGCACGTGCATATGCAAATGGTAAATGCTGCCTATGGTCGTTTCCTTTTTTTAAAAAAAAAAGGCCGTGTCAGTATGGCTCAGCGGAAGGACCTCGGCCTTTGGTTTCAAAGGTCCTAGGTTCGATTCTCCACTCAGGCAGTCTGACGTATAAATTTCAGTCCAAAAGGCAACGTAAATAGGTTTGCATCTGTATTTAGTTATTTCTTGTGAGCCTTTGGCTTTCCCGTATTTAATCATTCAGTCAGTTGGAAAGCAAAGTTTAAGAGGTGTCCTCCCCCCCCCCCCCCCACCCCCTCTTAGTTTTTCCAACACCGAGCACGGTTAAGTTAAACACTGCCCCTGATCATTTTTCGTAACTTCCCTGTTGGCCTTGGCTGCACGCGACTGGTAATAGAAATACGTGAGCTCACAGCCTTTGGCAGCTCAGGGCCTTACTGAGCGAAAAAAAGGGCTTCACGAAAATTTACATAATTGGCAAAAGTGAAAATTTAATTGGCAATTTTGTTAGGTACGCTGTTCTGTCCAAATCGTTTCCAAGTTGTTTTGATGCAAATTATTTTTATTTTAACCTGAGTAAATTAACTTAATATACAAAAAAAAATTGTACAGATCTGGTAAGGATTCCTGTTTTCTGGAATAATGCATTAAGTTTCTGAACAGAAAAGAAGATGTCTAAAAAAAACCAACAGTATTTAGTCGCAATTAAGTCTTTATGAAACAACACACCAACATTTGCTTGATAATTTGTGCAGACGTGCTCACTGGGAGCCAGAAATAGGTACTAAAATGGCCTAAAATTTCTGCTTTCCATAGCTTACAGTTCTCCCCCAGACCACCTAGCTGTATTTTCTGGACCTTTTCTAAAGTACTTTTCTTTCTGTGCCACTGTCATTTATCAGTTGGCCAAATAACCCCCCCCCCCTCCCCACAATGTACCCTTCGCTATAGTATGTGGCATTAGTAGGTGACTTGTTTAATGGTTACGTAAATAAAAAAAAAAAATACGTGTGCTTCCCAACCTTTTTTTGTCATAGCAGCAGCTTATTAGAAATCTGTTCGATTAAAAACATTTGGCCCTACGTCCCAAAGCTGCCTTGAATGCAATATCTTCTGCCCTCCTCCCCCTCCCCCCACATAAATATTGATTATTGATTCGTCCCTTGTGATATCCTGGACGGGGACACACCTAAGCCCAGCGTGGGCACCAATGGTAATAAACACACGGACTACCATAGTGTAGGCTACAGCGGATAAGACAGCGAACTTCCTGTTTACTTCTCTTTAAATACAATGATAACAGGAAGTCATGTGATGCAACTTAATACTATATTAATAAACAAAACCGTATCGTTAAAAGTTAAAAGTAAGGGTCTAAAAGTCAAAACCTGTAAGGAACACGGACAAGTTTT
>JAHWFP010217162.1:0-16412 GCA_023313725.1 Lithobius niger | reverse complement strand
GCATGATCTTCATAGTGCATATATTCATACGTCCATTATAAATGAAGGAACCACACCAAAGCAGCCAGGAACTATTTCAGGTACTTGGATCATGCACAACTTGTACTATGGTACGGAATTCAAAGTCCATTATGATTGAAGGAACAACACCAAAGCAGTCAAGAACTATTCAGGCACTAAGAACAGGCACAGCTTGTAACTACTGTCACCCACTCAAATGGACTTTTTTTTTTACAATTTCAATGCCCCATGTATGATTGGTGAACTAACACCCATATGAAAGCTGTTCAAGGACTCAACTACACTTTTCCTTTCTGTGAAACAAATTATTAGAACCATTTACCAAATACACCATTCAAGCAAAAGGCAACATACAGTATCTATTATTTAATACCATATGGACTTAGGGACTGCACTACATGAACATAAACAGCAACAATTAAGGTGCAATACCAAAAGTACTCGGTCGCGAGGAAAGGTCAGCAGGCGAAAAGTTCATTCATTGTTGATAACCAAACGGAAATGATCCCAGCTGCCGCTTAACCCTTTAAGTGCTACGTTAATTTTCTATCTCCACAAAAGTAAGGGTAACCAGGACGGGACTCGAACTGGCAACTTGAAGGAGCTCTTTAACGTTTGACACACGCCTCCACCAACTCGGCCACGGTCGTCTCTAGAGTCTGCTTGTTAAGGGAACCTAGTGTTGTCGTCACTTCTCCATAGTTGCCCATCTCACACATAGTTTGGACTCTTGTTTTTATACTTAAACCTGTGCTTGTGTTGAGTTTGCTCGAGCATAGCACTTAAAAGGTTAAATCTTTCAGTTTACAACAAAATGAAGCTAAATCACTAAATTTGATATGGTTAAATGACTTATTGATTTCTTAAATACAGGCTTTGTAATCAAGTTGGTCGTTTAAAAATAGAAAGCAGCAATTGGCACACTGCTGTCACGACTGCATCCAGCAACAATGAAACACAAACTATAGCAGTTGTCAATTATGTTTTAAACTAGAAGTATTTCACCAAGTCAGTAGCCTATATATTGAAGGTTAGGGCATCAGACGAGTAAAATTGTAAACGAAGAACTTGTATACCAATTTCAAAAGATTCCATTATTAAAAATCCAATTTACGCAAATTGTTGATAGTCATGTTGGAGATTAAAAAACGCAGCCGACTATCTTCTTCATGTACTTTTTTTTAGCATCATTGACTATCGAAAATTTGCTTAGATTGGATATCTAATCCTGGATTTTTTTTTGAAAATGTCGTACAAGTGCATCGTTTACAATGACTTCTATATTTCAAAGTAGCACCTAGACATTTTTAAAACGAGTAACTTTAAAGAATTAGTCAAACAGTTAAATATTGCAAATGTGATTTACTTTCCTGATAACACCAAACACCGGGAGAGGCTAAGACTGTGAAATTCAACCTACGCAAGTTTAAACGAAGCGAAAACATGTACAACAATTGTAACTAGACTACAATTGTGGTGCACGACGTATATCTTTGCTGTGTGTGGTCGCGTGGAATACATCATTGTCCGTGGCCTACATGACTTTCAAGACTTTCTTTGTTCTGCTAAAAAAAAAACCGAATTCTTGAAATTGGCAGCCTGATACAATGGAAAGGCGCATTTATTTCTTAGATGCAGCATCCAGAGCGGAGAAGAATTGTTTTAAAGTGGGTGGAAACGATCACTGCAAGCATGAGCGTTGATACCTCGGTCACTTGTAACAATTGTGTGGTACGCGGTACCGAGGTGATTTGTTTCAAAGTTGGCGGGAACAATCATGGTGATTAACTTACAACAGTTATACGGTTTTTCGGCATCAGAGTCAAACACAGGTAAGCGAGGGAAAGGGGAGAAGGGGGAGGGGAACTCCTGTTAATACTTCCATCGGACGAAATATTCTCATGTCAGTGCAGGTCGCATTGTGGAAGCGTAAAATTAAAGTCAAAGAGTTAAATATTGTAAACACGATATGCTTTTCTAAGGAGACCAAACACCGGGAGAGGCTAAGACCAGAAAATTCAATCCACCGTGCACAGGCCCAGCTAACGTCCAATTACAGGACACACTACAAGAAGTCCTCTCTCTCTCTATCATCACACCTTGCAGTTACAAGGGTTGGATATTTCAATGGCTGCTTCAAGATTGCTACCAGGACTTTTTCAAATTCAGATGTGACCAATCAACAAAACGCTTATCATGACATGCATATCAGCAAACAACAACTAAACTAAATTCAACCAACACTACTGTACTTTCTTTCAGAAAACATTTTACTTTCAGCCAAATTTTGCATAGGCTACAATACACCACTTACTTCCTTTCTTAATGCTATAACCTGCTGCTCATACTCCTGAATAAGTTCTTTGTGGATTCTTTCAATATCCCGCTGCCTTCGTGCCTGGGTTTTAATCTGTAGATGAGTTTATAAGTATTGACATGCTGATTCTCCGACAGTATTTCAGAAGCTCTAAAGAATCCACTAAACATAAATGTAGGCATACCTGTCTCTCTTTGCAGTCTAAAGTACCCCTGCACTGCTGTAGTTTCAAATCTCGCTTTACAACTTCTTGCCTGGTGCATTCCAACTCTATCTCGCACGCTTGCAACTTGGCAGCTAAATCGGAACTGGGCAAAAGCCAAGGCTCTTGGCCTCTTTGCATTATGACCTAAATTTTCTTACTACGTCCCCACTCCTTGAAGAAGTCTGCGAGATAAAAAAAAAAACTGATAATAAAAATTACATCTTTCCCTATTTAAAAAGTATATACTTCGCTTAGTTGGTGACTATGCTATGCTGGCTATGTCACGTTGCATGGCTGTAGATGTGACAACGAATGTAAATCTCCACAAAAGACACTCTTCGAAAAAGACCATCAGTTTGTTTACTGTGAAACGAACCATCAAATTTACCGTACAAATCCAGAGCTGCCTTTGCCCACTTTCACATTGCAGATTGTTCATAATCTTTCAAATTTTCGATTGCCGAGTTCCTAGGGGGTCGTTTTTTCTTTTGTTTACATCCCACTCCACGGTCTGTTGTTTTGCCATTTGAACTATCTGCCACAGTCGTGCATAGCCTCTGGTTTTGGTCAAACCGTTCTGCTTTGTTTAGCCCAGTCCATTGTTGAGGCCAATCGTTGCTTTGGAGTGGAATGAAGCAGAGACGCATATTAAGTAAAATTCAAAGTGGGACAACCACCTGACAGGCCTTGAGTTTGTGGCAATAAAACTACATTAACGTAAACAAGAGACCCTAACTTACATGAACTTACAAGGGCCCTCCAGTCCAAATGTCACGTTCCTAGTGGGGAAAGATCTTGAAAAGAAACTGGACGCAAAGAGAACTCCGAAGCAATGATCGGCCTCAACAATGGACGGGGCAACGAACTTACCAAAACCAGAGGCTAATGGCTATGCACGGCGATAGTCACAAATTCAAACGGCAAAACAACAGACTGTGGAGTGGGATGCAAACAAAAGAAAAACAACCCTCTAGGAGACTGAAGAAGATTGCAGTAAACAATCGAAAATTTGTAAGATTATGAACAACCTACATCGTGAAAATGGGCAAAGGCAGCTCGAAGATTTGTCCGGTAGACACTCTTCGACGCTTTAGAAACAATATAACTCACTATATTCTTCGGCAAGACACTTACACTCATTCTCATCCAAAGCTTACCTCTTTGTCTATCTATCGCGCGCCACCTGGTTCTTCCAAGGTACACCACCGCCGGACTATTAGTCATACGCGTCATTCCAGCGTTGGGGTAGAGTGCTCGATCACTCTCGCAGCTACAGTATTATAAATAACACTGGATGATCCTTACTGAATGGATGGAAGCTTCAGTTATGATAAATTTAGTGTGAAGGACCAAATTCAACATCTTCGATAAGTCTATACAGTATAGGAAATTTCTGTATTAAGACGTTCAATCCCTTACAGCCTTGGGCCACTTTGTAAGGTTCTCCCATTTGCCACTACCCTTGCAAGATTTATTCATTGTCAAAAAATTTATTTGTGGCAGGCAGCCCCATTGAAGCCCGGCACTAATGCCGCAAATAGGCCCAACAGCTTTATAAGGTGGTTGGCAGAGAGCTGTCCTAGATTGAGGTAGGACAGCTCTCTGCCAACTCATTTGTATTCTGCGAATTTTCGATAGGCATATGTCCATAAAGGTGGTAAATTATGGTACTCCTATCTTCTTAAATAGGGCAGGCCTCGTAGACTACTGTGTGCATCAGGCAGAGTTTGTTCGTTGCCATGGCAGTTCCACTTCCTAGTCAGGTGACCACCAAGTTGTCGACTGCATATATACTCGATCGATGGGCTTAGAGGGTCCTTGCAGGTTCATGAGTGATGCACCTCTTGAAATCTCATGCTCAATTGCTAGCGATTCTATTCCCCTCAAATGATAATCTCGTCTGGAGTTAGCGACAATAAGAGTTGAGGTCCGACTCCATGCGATGTGACGATCAGTCTTCCTGCAGTGAGATGCGATGCTGTTGGTCACCACTTTATTTCTTGTATCTGCCATGTGCTGTACAGTTTTACCCTTTCAATTATTCCCTTCCGTATCTCGTCTATATATATAATCTCGTCTACAGCACCGCAATCACTGCATGGTATTGAGTATACTCCCTCAGGGGTATTGGTGATGCCTTCAACCTCTTCCTCCATTTCCTTCTTTTCTTGCGTCCTGCTGAATCTTGCCTCACTTGGAGTGAAAATATATTAGGAAGATCCTGAGAGAGAGAGAGAGAGAGAGAGAGAGAGGCATTGATTCGTTAGTGAAAGGAGAAAAGAATTTCACCTGAAGAAGTCCAAGGCACAGAGTGAGGCAAGATTAAGCAGGTCGCAAGAAAAGAAGGAACCGGAGTAAGAGCTTTAAGGCACCACTAACACCCCCGAGGGAGTATATCAAGTACCGTGCAGTGATTGCGATGCTTTACATATAGGCGAGACAAAGAAGGGAGTAATTTAAAGGGTAAAACAGTACATGACAGATACAAGAAATAAAAGTGGTGACCAGCAGCATCGCATCTCACTGCATGAATACTGATCGTCACATCGCATAGAATCGGACGTCCACTCTTATTGTCGCTAACTCCAAACGAGATCGTTATTTGTGGGGAATAGAATCGCTACCAATTCAGGACGAGTTTTCAGGGGGTGCATCACTCATGAACCTGCAAGGACCCTCTAACCCATCGATCGAGTATATAAGCAGTCGACAACTTGGCGATCACCTGACTAGGAAGTGGAACTGCCATGGCAACGAACATACTCTGCCCGATGCACAACGACAACTGCAGGCTTTGCCTAATGCACACAGTTGGCTATGAGGTCAGCGCTATTTAAATAATTCCCTTGATACATCTAACACTGCAGTAATGTAAACAACAGAAGAAAACAATTTTTTTAGCCTGAAGATGATCGTAGCACCACAATTTACCACCTTCATAGACATACCATATGCCTATCGAAAATTCACAGAATACTGATGAGTATTTTTGTTTTGAATTTTGAGCGTCAAGACGATTTTTTTCGGAAAAAACTTGCAACCGGTGTTTACTACTTTTACTGTGGCTACTTGATGACATCATCAGAACAAATACGCTCTTACCACTCACGGACAAATGCTTAAAGTCCACTTAACTTTCGGTGATTAGTGATTACACACAAAGTCTGTGGTAGTCTTTTCACCTTCTTCAGAATTAAAAAAACGAAGCACAAAATGTTCAAAGATCCCCTCATTTTGAAAGGTGGTCAGCAGCGCGAAATTCAAAAATGAGGTGATCTTCGAACGTTTTGTGCTTCGTTTTTTACTTCTGAAGAAGGTGAAAGGACTACCACAGACTTTGTGTGTAATCACCGAAAATTTAAGTGGACCTTTAATCAATTGTCCGTGTATGGTAAAAGCGTATTTGTTCTGATGACGATTTTGTTCCGTTGTTTGTTTCGTAAAAAGAAATGACATTATGCATTCCTTCGCATGAGCAAGTGTTAGATAGTAGGCCTACTAGATATGCCAGATTCAGCCTACTTTCAATCGGTGATACTGCCACTTTAATCAACAAGCTATTGAAGGGCCGGCCCCCCCCCCAAAAAAGAAAAACAAGCTTAGTGGGTGTAGCGAGATATCAACCACGGATGTAAAAACAGCTGTACCTCAGGATGTTTTTGGCACATCAGTTAGGTAAGTAAGGTTGTTTAGATCATTCAAAAGATGGGAGCCAGTCCCACACACCACATCGTCGATATAAATAATTTAGTTATGTGTCCCAGAGTGTAGGGAAGTCACTATAACCAATTGCTATAATGGGGATAAAGAACTTCTCCAACAGCCTACCCTGTGAGCCGAGCAACAACGTGGTTACAGCTTGGACCACAGGGAGCCGGCACGGACAACAACATACCAACAACAGACATATATCTATGTCTGTCTGTTGTAGTCCGTGCTGGCTCCCTGTGGCCTTGACTGGATAGTTGTTAGTGCTCCAAGGTTACAGTATGCCACTTAATGAGTTTAGTAAGCCAATTTTGTAAATATCATCCCAGCCTATTCAGACAGAAAGGATGTAAACGCTTACGCTTGTAGCAGGTTGTCTTGCTTGGAATCGCTGCCATGTTACCAAACCGGAAAAAAATGTCAACTTAAAGCAAAGTAGGAAACCCACACCCCCACTATCATTGGATCATCACATGGGTCTTTATAAGATGATCTCGGACAGCTGTTCCTCAAAAACCGGGTAGTAAGGGTCTAATGCTTAGCAGCGTCTTACTGGCGAAATTTGACACTTAGACCCTTACAAAGCTTGTCTGTGTTCCTGACAGGTTTTGACTTTTAGACCCTTACTTTTAAGCTTTAACTATACGTTTTTGGAGCTTGATTTACCTAATCAAGCTCCTATATGCTAGCAAGCGAAGTCAGCGTGGTATGACTCCGCCTCACACAAGACATGGCCACCTACAGTAAAGGCCGTATCATGTTCACCTTCCACAATGCTCCGCTAGAAGGCGAAACAAATACCTACGCGACAAGTTTGCGAAGTGGCGTCATCGATTGGCAGAATTTGGCACCCTCGTCGGTTAATTTGAAATTTCGCCGATTGGTGTAGAGATGGCAGCACCTAGCAAACTTGCTCTTAATTCTATGTCAATTGTTGATTTTAGTTGCTTTATTTGGTCTGATACGATACGGCCTTTACTGTAGGTGGCTTTTCCAAGACCGCTTTTCCTAAGTAAATTGGACTGCGCATGCGCCGACTCTGACGTCAGATGTGTTCTTTGTTGCATCATGTATTTGTTATCTCTAATATCAACATGCCTGTTGTTGTCGAGCCGACTCTGGACTACGAATGGACGCAACTCTGGACCACCTGGACTAACAAACCCTAGTGAATACTTATTATGAAACGTAAGTGGAACTACTCCGAACAGGAGATATGACAAGATTTAGATTAAGGGTTTGAATAACATCTCTGTAATGTGTGGTGCAGTGGCAACCCGGACCACTGCACTGTGACTGAGGTTGGCGCTAATGACCAAGTTGTCGACGCGCCGTTAAGCCTCGATCCCCCCCCCCCCCCACTACTCCGAACGTAAAAATTGTATTAAGAGTGTATTATGCTACAATTGGCAATGTGGAATTTACGTTAGGATCAACATTTATCCCCGCCGACGATTTTCCCAATATTCCGCACGCCGTTGCCATGAAAAATACTTTCGGCACGCTGCCGCTGCCTGCCGCCATTAATTTTTCGGCGCGCCGCGCCATGCCACTAGGTATTTTGCATTTTAATTCAAAATTTCAGTTTTAATTTTTTAACGAGTTTTTCACGATCTGAGGAACCTTAAAAACAAAAAAAAGGTAAGAAAGATTAAAATCCTTGCCGGGCCGGAAGGGCACCTTATATTTTTTTTCGTAAACAGTTCCGATAGGCGGGTTGTTATTGTCAGTTTCGTGCAAGAATTTTAATAAAGAAATACATTTAAACTGCTTATGCAAAAAATCGCAACATTATTATTTTCATAGACGAAAAACAAAAGCTCTCTATTGGGTGGTTCCGACAGAAGGGTGGTTATTGTCAGTTTCGTGTGGTTTTGTTGTTATTGTCAGTTAGGTTAGGTAAGTTTGGGGTTTTGCATTTCATACCGAGGTAGTTAACTGTGGGGGTTTGGCATTTCATACTGGGACACTTAATTGGTTAGGTTATGTTAATGATGATTTAACGAGTTTCCGCAATTTGGGACCAATTTGTAGTGCCTTCCGTGAAAATTAAAGGTACGGTTTTTTTCTCTTTTTTTCGAATTTTGGGCCATGTGCGTAAAGGGAACATGGGAAGAAAACGGGCTCTTGTCAGATATTTTTTTTTAATGGACTAAGAATTACCTGCTGAGTAATGTTTTCCTCTTCCATTTTTGGGGGAAAAAGCACCGTTTGGCCGTGGTGAAGGTCCAAAGTTAGCACCGTGCTGCGCCAGAAAGCATGAAACTGGGCGAAAGTCCGGCAAGTGAAACGCTAAACCCCAACCAGTTCATTACCTCAAGTGAAATGCCGAAGCCGGTTCCTAACCTAACCGACAATAACCACGTTTTTGTGTGGTTGTTGTTGTTGTATAAAATCAAGCTCCATAGATCACAGTTGTGTTCTTGTTGTTATATACAGTGGTGTAACTAGGGTTTTGTACTGAGGGGGCAACACTAGGCATTTAGCCGAATGGTGTGGAGGGCGAACCGAATTAAGAGCCCCGGAAGCTGATGCATTTTTGCTATTTTCCAGCATTTTCTGGCCTTGTAAAGTGCCGTTAAAAACATTTTTATAAAACCAGCTTTGCTGACTGTATTATACGCAAAAAAAAAAATGTAATGTAAATCATTCAGTTTTTCACACTAGATACTTATTTGCAAAAACCGGTAAACGGCGTTGACAGTGATAATATTCAGACATAATAAATGAATACACAAATATCACCTCCAAGAATGTTTTAACAACAGTCCACTTAAATTTTCGAGGAAGATAACACTGTTCCTCTTCTTCAGAAGTCCACACCACAGCAGAGAAAGTTCGTTCGATGTGCGCTTACTCCATGTTGCACTTTAAATCTTCGCGCACGTGCTGCCGACCACTGATCTCTAAGTTATTCACTAGAGGGCCGATCGACAACTGCAGTCAAATTCCACTTCGTGTCTAGTTTGGCAATTAGAGGCAATGGGACAAGTTCTTCAATTAGGTCGTGGGAAGGGCCAGTAAGGTTCATGAGAGGCACTCGTCGACGAAAAAATCTTTTAATTGCGAGGGATTCGAGTGCCCGGAGGTGTGCTCCTTGTTTGGTGTTGGAGTGGAGGAGCACTGACGCCTGGTCCCAAGCAATACTGTGGTTTGTCTTGTAATGATGTTGGGCAATCCCATTCAGTTTTTCCCCTCGTCGGGTGTCTCCCATGTGCTCCTTGAGTCGTAATTCCAGACGGCGTTTCGTTTCTCCGATGTAAGTGGCATTGCAGTCCAGGCACGGCACCTGATAGACCACTTTTTGGAGATTGCGCACCTCAGGTGGTGGTAAGCCCAAAACAGGCCTATCAGCCGGCATCACAGAGGGGGGGGAGGGGGAACTGACTGGTGGTGGTGCACTATTCTTTGATTTGCTTCGGGTTGGGTAGCGGTGGGGGGCACAGGGGGGACGAGTGGGAGGAGGGGGGAGGGGGGGAGGGAGGGAGGAAGGTGGCGAAGCAGCAGAAACAGCAGGTTTGGAGCGCAGCAACTTTTTGATATTGGGAGGATAGCGATGCCTGCACCGGACTCCATTTTTGGTTAGGATGTGGTGGATGGAATCACTCACACCGGGAAGGTAGGTAACGCATTCGACAGGAGAACCATCCTCGACTTTGTGAGATGTGTCACCAACTACCTTTCGTTGTTGAATTCTCGCTTTGGCTCGGCCCCAGGCAACCTTGGTCATGCTGTTGATCCACCTCGCAGGAAATCCTCGTTCAAGGAAAGTGGTCTTGGCGTCACGCAGGAAGACTTCCGCTACATGGGAGGAAGAAGAGTGTTCAATGATGCGAGTTAGCTCATTCTTCAGCAGAGCTTTCAGGAGGGGTCTCGGGTGGGCAGACTGAAAGTTAATCCCTCTACCAGTGTGGGAAGGCTTGGAGAAAGGGGAGAAGCTGACGGCACCTCTCTCTTTAGTGAACATGACGTCGAGGAAAGGGAGTTTTCCTTTGGCCTCAATCTCTCGAGTGAACCGGATGTTGTCATTCCACTGATTAAGCCTGGTGAGGATGGCGTCGCATTCATCTTTGAGAGGGGTGGCAAAAACATCATCGATGTATCGTTTCCAAAGTTGGATGTTGGGGAATTGGGAGATGACCCACTCGTCGAGGAATTGGAGGACGATTTCAGCCAAGACGGGCGAACAGGAATATCCCATGGGTGTACCCGTAGTCTGTTCGAAGGTGGAATTGCCGAACGTGACGTATATGGATGAGAGCACTGTCTTGAGAAGTTTTCGGTCGAGTTCACGATCCTCCTCGTCGATTTTAAGTTTTTCAGCAGATTGGTCAAACATGGTGAGGATGAGGTGGTGGGGGAGACTAGCGAAAAGAGACACCACGTCGAACGACACGAGCTGATGATCTTCGGTGAGGGCAGTATTTTCGATATGATGGAGCAGTTCGGAGGTGTTCTTGAGTGTGTGTTGGCCCCACACGTATTTTGCAAGTCTCTTTTTGAGCAGAAGGTCGATGGGTTTAATGGGCGCCCTTTTCGCAGAGGTAATCAACCTGAGTGGGTTGCCAACCTTGTGGGACTTGACTTGCGCGAAGATGTTCGGTAAAACAGACTCTTTATCGGGCGTAAGGTTCGTGGCAACGTCTTTATGAAGCAGCTTCTTCTCGACAAGAGATTGAAGCTTGTCAGCGATTAGCAGGTGAACAGGTCTGCACTTGCTGTAGTCAACAGGGCGGTAGATCTTGGAGGAGCGAATCTCATCGAGGATCCTGCTTTCGTAATCAGATCTGTCCAAGAGCACAGTTCCATTGGTCTTATCAGTGAAGCAGACCACAAGGTTGGTGTCGCTCCGAAGCTGACGAATGCTCCGAAGCTGCTCCACAGAGAGATTGGGTTTACGGGATGACGGCTTCAAAGATAGGGAGGCGAGGAGATGCTTAATATCAGGTGCCCAAGAGTAGCGGTTCAAAATAACTTGTACATCTGCTGCGAAGTTAGTGAGGTATGTCGTCATTCCTGATGGAAGGGACGAACTTGGGGTCAAGCGCAAGAACAGACAAGTCAGTGGGACTGAGAACTCTCGAGGAGAGGTTGAGAACCATGGGGGCCTTCCCCGGAGTGGGGGGATGGGAGAAGGGAGGGGGGGATGGGAGGGGAGAGGGGGAAGAGGGATCAAGGGATTTATTATAGGGATTTATTATAGATACTTATTTTTTAAATACGAATACTTTGTTGGGAATTTTAAGCAAAATATGGAGCTAGTAATTCTTACTGTTTATCTTTACCGATTTTCATATTTCTCCATTTGTTACCTGGTTAATTTAGTGATTTAAAGGGATACCCGGCCTGCCTTATAACATTCCGCGTGCCGAATTACAGCTACGCGCAGATCATCATCCGAGCAATTACAGCGCCAAGGTCGGCTGGGGTGGTAGCTGCGTTCCTCGCATAGCTGTCTTGATTGGCTTTGGGAATCGTACACGAAACAGAATCAAGTCAACGATTGTGTCGTCGCAAACCGGAATGATTCTCGTGTTTTAAAATCACAATTTATAATTTTCTAGGCTAGTGTCTTATAATTTTAATTCGGCGATCTATTGTAATAATTAATTTTAATTTTTACCGCGTTAGTCTGTTAGATTTTAGATCTCATGGTAATTATTAGAAAATTAGTAGATGTACAGTACACACAGAGATGAAACATCATGATTATTGTACACACGCAGTGCATCATATAGTTATGGGCCGTTCTTAAATATAGTTAACAATATTCAAATATTCAAAATCTCCTAGACGTCACATTTTAAAACGGTTTTTTGGCAAGGGAAAGACTAACAGTAAGTAAATAGACTTTTGGGGCTCTACTTGATATGGTGGATCGGAAAAAAATGGCGCTGGGAGGTATATCCCTTTAAACGGAGAAACAGTAGAAGTATAAATTAGCTAAGATGAAAGTTGCGTCTTTGACCTCAACATGCAGCCATCTGACCAACCCTTCCGAATGTCAATCCAGTAGCATTCGCCACTTGGCCAGTAGACCTTACAAAGCACTCGCCATTTCAAAATTTTTACACGCCACATACCAAATACGTCTTGTATGATGCTAGGTTTCTCTAATTTATGTATTAACAAAATAGTGCAATTTTCTTAAACTCCAGTATTAATGCAGAAAATCCAGTTATATAGCCCTTGTAAATCTGAGCATAACGACGCAAACCGTTAGTCTCGAACTTGTACGGTTCCAGAGATACCCCTTTTTTAGTGGCATGCTCTGTAGCTATAAGTCGCCGATTTGGCAAGTAAGGCTAAATTCCAAGTCGCCAACCGTTAATTTGCACTCGCCAAATGGCGAGTAGCGACCGACATTGGGAAGGGTTGCATCTGACGGTAAATAATTTTTCAGCTATGGAAAAAGTGACATGGCTAATTTGCCGAATAAGCTTTCAAAATCTCACAGAGGGGGCGTCGCCCCTTTGCCCCCCCCCCCCACTAGTTACGCCACTGATTATATATCACTCCATCTTCTATATGACCGTATCAAAAACAGCAACGCAAGTTGGTTGAAGTGTCAAGGCCCGCTGAGATAGTAGCTGCGCTCCACTCCAGGCCCGTCAGCTTGCTTCTGTTTAGTGACATACACGCTAGGAGTCGTCCAGTACCATACGAATGAGAACCCAAGGGAATTTGTACCTGGACTAAGTGAATGCGTGAAAAGCCCTCATATGTGCCAGAGCTCGCAATTTGATCGTTACCTTTACGTGTTTAAAGTTTAAAGCATAAATTTTGTTAATTTACCAATCCTCATGCCGTACGGTACTGGACGACTCCTGGCGTGTATGTCACTAAACAGAAGCAAGCTGACAGGCCTGGAATGGAGCGCAGTACTGTCTCAGTGGTCCTTCTGAAGCGTAGAGGTGGTTCGCCACTTTCACACTACGTGGCGAATTTTCAAACAATCCTGGACTTGACAACGATTTTGATACATTCGCCGGTAATTCTCTAGATTAGGGGCACCACGCCAAATCACTTAATTTTTGTACTAACCGACGCTACTCTTCATCCTAACACCATTTCGCATCACAAAATCCGGGGGGAAACATCTATAAACTTCTCAAAAAATTATTTAAAAGACGTAAAATGCTAGTTACAGACACGCTAAAGCTACGGCGGTGGCAGCCATACTGTGAGGTGTTTGATTCAGGAAGCAGGAAAACCGATTTTCACAACAAACGTTGCGGAAATTTTTCTTTTGTTGTTTTGTTATTGTCAGTTAGGTTAGGTTAGATAGGTTTGGTTAGGTTAGGTTGGTTAGGTTACGTAAAATTTTATTGAGGTGCAAATCGGGTTTTCTGGCAACCATTCTTCCCTCACAATATGGCTGTCGCCGCCGCTGCTTAACACGTATGTGACTAGCATTTTCCGTTCTTTGAAAAAAAAAAATTTACAACCTTACACCCTCCCCCCGGGTTTTATGATGCGAAATGGTGTTAGGAAGAAGAGTAGCGTCGGTTAGTACAAAAATTAAGTAATTTGGCGTGGTGCCCCTAATCTAGATAATTACCCATTCGCTAACAGATAGCACCAGGAACCAATGAAACGATCCCACTCTAACCTAACCTAACATGTTCATTTGTTCCTGATAGTGCAAGTGTAGGTATTAATCCAATGTGATAGCACGTTTACCAACCCAACAAGTCGCTTTTCTTTAACACTACACCACGAGGTCGACGTGGTTAACTAATAAAACCAAAACATACAGAAACTAGCATAACACTTCAATAACTTTACAGAAAACGACACCAAGATATCACTGAAAAACACATTATAAGCTAGAGTCAAGAAAGGTCCTAACCGCTCCAAGCAGATCGACAGTCGACAATCGGCTCAACGGGAGTGGGAGATGGACTCGCTTGTGGACAACTCATTTTTCCCCGCCGTATTCGCCACCTGGTGGGAACGACTTGTAGTCATCAAAGAACGAAAGACAAGACCAGAGTGCCAATAAGCTTCTCCTCGGGTTACCCGCTACTTCTGATTCAGTCTACAGGGGGAAGGGAAGCACTAGAAGCGGCCATCTACGGGAAGTGACGTCACAGATCCGGCGCCAACGGTTCACTAAAAAACCATGGACTACTGCCACCCGCTGCCACTATTTGTAAACATCGTAAACAGCAACTAACTTTTTTTTTTTTTACTAACATCAACAATGTTTTTGATGTTTTATTATCATTTTGTTGCATTTTTTTTTTTTACAACAAAGGCTAATATTTGTACACAGAGCTTTATGTTTTGTTGTAAATACTGTTGTTTGTTCCTCCACCAGCCAAATTTTTTAGATAGTTGGTTGTTTAGATTTGGTGGGAAGCATATAACTTTTTTTTACACAGACTGGTCGGATCCCGAGAAAATGATGGTAGTACCATGGGTAGTACGAAACCCAAAGACCTTGGAATAGTAGTAGTATAGTCCCGCACGCAAAAACTTGTCCTGCCGTTCAAAAACGTAATCCGAATGACGGCTGAGATCGGAAAGACGCCTCGGATCTGGTCGGTCCATGTAAAAAAAGTTACTCGCTGGCGGAAACAGCATCTGTGACATCACATCCGCCACGAAAAAAGCTAAAGCACCGTGAACCCACTACGAATACGTAGTGAACCATCTTCTCTAGTGTCGTTTGTCGTTGGTTGTCATGGTTACCAACTGTCGTCGATACAGTAAATATTGCTGTGTCGTGCGATGAAGACCGTACGAAGCTGTACGAAGCTGGAAACAAAATAAAGTAATGGAGTTTAACTGAGATGCCTGTTGATAAGGTAAAATTATGCTGACCTTAAAATCGTAAAATTTGTAAATGGTTGATTTCGGCAAATATAGGAGAAGCTAGATAATGTGCTCAGTAAATAAAGCGCAGCACTTAACGCTGTCTTTGGAGTTGTCACGTTTGATTTGAGGCAAATTCTTGGAATGTAAATTACCTGGCGGCTCAGTTGCTGTTATCTGTTAAGTTCTTACTGGCGTGCTGATCCCTTCTTGTTTTAAGTAGGCCTATGAGATGTAGTCAGACAATATAAACAGTGTTACGGAAGTATAAACAGTATGTAAAGGTACACATTTTTTTATGTTTTTGTTATGTTGTAAGGGAGTTTTAAATTGTTAGTCATGCTGCGTGCTGTAAAGTGCGTGCAAAACACTTGTTCACGTTAAATTGTATAATTAAATACAAATAGACATACCCCCTAAACGAAACATGTATTATAAACATGGGCTGATGAACGCAAGAACCCTATATTATTCCTGATAATAAGTTTTTCCCCATAGAAAGTAGGCCTAGTCGAAAGGTGCATTGTTTTTTTTTTTGTATTACTACGAGAGCTATTCAGAGTAATCTTAAGATTAGTTTCGTCACATCCCGTTAGGAAACTAATCCCATGATATTAGGCTCTTAGTCGGTGAACTAGCATACATTCACTCTCACTGTGCCGAAACACCCCAACATGCACGGCCATCACGGTACCAAAGGAAATTCAGCTACATTCTACCCCCTTCTTTGCCCAGAGACATGCTACAAAGCTTGTCACGAGACTCAAGAATACCTCATACTCAGACCTGCTTGCAGATCTCGAGCTCCCGACTCTTGTTGAATGAATATCAATGAAGAAGGGGTTACCTTCAAGATTCTCGGTGACAATTGCTTTTTCATCTATCGCCAATTTTGCGATGGGGCTTTCATTCCCCGGTCCTTAGAGATTACTTTGGACTCTTCTTTGGTTTTCTCAGGATTATTCCTGTGTTTGATTTCTGAATTTGATGCTTCTCGACTTGCCCGGATTAAAGCACAAATTTTTGCTTCTCTATGTTGGCAGTGGCAATGTCACATGAGAACACTTAAGCAGGCTCTCGTCATGCGTGTGTGTGTGTGCACTTGTGATGTGTGCATCGTCGCAAACGTACTGAAAGTATTTTCAAGAATACATAAGTGCAGCTTACTCATGGTCGCAATGTCCCGCAGATCATCCAAGATAATGTTTGTATTAGAGCTATCACTGAAGTAAATTTGGAACTTGTGTTTTGTAAAAGTTACTTCTGACATTACATTGTCCTAATTTGTTTTATGTGTTATTAATTGAAGAGTGTAATTGTTGTCTTTTCCACTATAGCGTA